>VDFB02075321.1:53300254-53472403 GCA_007258455.2 Sequoia sempervirens | reverse complement strand
TCCCCCCTCTCTCTAAAAAGTCTATCCCTCCTACCCATCCTCCCTCTCGAGCTCCTCTACCCTTAACCCTTAAACCCTAGGACCCCCTACCCTTTATCTCTCTCCCACTCACCCCCCTCTCTTTCTAAAGGATTAAATTTGATGGTTGAATTTACCTGTCAACAAATTTTTTAATTACGGTTATCTATTGAAGCGTGCCCTTAAAACATTATGATATACCTTAGTGTATGTAAAATTATATATAAATCAAACATATATATAATTATAATTCTATATAAATTTTCACAGTTTATCCAAAATATCTCCTTTTACAATCTTCTTAAAATTTTGATTGTATTTTATAGCAAAAATCTTTAAATACGGTCATATGGCCATCAAATTTAAGTTCTCATTTAAAAACATATGTATATTAATATTAAAATTAGGGTGTTCGACCGAACATTCTTGGAATGTTCGGTCGAACCCATTAAATAAAGTTTTTTTAATTGCATGTTATGGTGGTTCGACCGAACTATGGTTCGGTCGAACCCTAGTTCGACCGAACCTTTCCAAGATGTTCGACCGAACACATATTCGGTCGAACCCCTCTTTTTTCACCTTTGCTTCCTAAGGCACCAGAATTGTTGAAAATTTTGCGTTTCGAAGCTCAATTTCAGAATGAAAATGGAGAAGATCTCAAAAACCCAACTAGTATTGGGTTCCCCTCAAAACGAGCTATCCAACGAATATAATTTTAGTATGTTTTGATTATATTATCTATCTATTTTTTAAGTTTTATTAAATACAGGTTTTTCACTGAAAACAAAACTCTCTATTCTGCACAAGTGGAAAAATAGAAGATTATCAAAAAAAAATTTAAAAATATGAGTGCACCAGATATTGGAGTCCTTGATCCAACGAAAAAAAAAAAAAATTTTGATACATACAGTAAAAGTTATGCGTTATACGGTCGCGCTATGTCTGAATTATCATTTGATTGACTTCGAAACTTGATTAAAGAAAGATATTCAATAAAAACTATCTAACCAAGTGGAAGCACTAGATATCGGAGTTAGAAATCTAAATTTGAAAGAATTGGAATTTTATCCTTCATGGAAAAAAGTTATGCATTATATGGTGTCGTCACTTTTTAAAAATGCTATTTTTGAAAAAAATCAATTTTTGTGGGAGATGGAAAAAGAAGTGCAATCTGATTCCAAAAATTGAAAAAATATTTTTTAGAATCTACAGAAAAAATATGACAAGACTCTAGTTTACATCATGTTCAAATTCCTTACGGTTCAATCGCTATAGGTTCCCGAATGTGGAGATTGTGTTAAAAAAAAAAATATCAGTGTCCAGTTAGGCCAAAAAGTGTAAACCACTATTGTGGGATCACCCTCCTCTCTTCCCCATGTGAATTTTTGATTCACTTTTATTTCTCAAAGGAATCTTCTCTTCCCCATGCAAGTTCTAAAACCTTTGACTTGTCACATCACATGTGCCAAAGTCTTCTAGAATCTTTGACTTGTCACATCAAGTCACATGTGGGTAAGAACTTACCTATTTAAGGACCTTGTTTTATCCACAAGATTCCTCAATCATGTGGATTTTAAATTCAATTTTATTCACCCAAGATTCTCCTCTTCCTGATGTGATCATTGAGAGGTCACATCAAGTCACATGTCAAGGTATTTGTCCTTCCTCCACATCACATGTCCTTCTTCCACCTCACTTACACCTCATCACATTTTTGGTATGCCTAGTGAGACCCACAAATAGGTCTCTTACTCTCAAGTTTTTTGTTGTTTCACTGTCTGTAGGTTCAAGTTGCAAAGAGGCAAACCCACCCTCGTAGAGAGGCGGACCCAATCTTGCAGAGAGGTGGAGTTTCCCACAAAGGGGAAGACCTACCCACAGAGGGGCAGACCAGCCCTTATTGTAGTGAACCTGCCCTTCATAGAGCCTAGCAACAAGTTTTCTAACTTTCAGTAGAGGGGCGAACCTGCCCTTGCCAAGGGGTGGACCTGCCAACACAAGGGCAGACCTGCCCAAACTAGAGGGACAGACCCACTCGAAACAACATTTTATAGAAGGATTTGATTAGCGTTTGGTGGAAAATGAAAAAAAAAATTCTAACAAATTTCTTCTAGGGCCATCCATTTTTAAAGTGTTTATCAGGTGCTTGTCATCATTTTTCATTAGTTTAGGCACATAGCTTAATGGGGAGGAGTAAAATTTACATTGTGTCTCATGGTTGTGGTAGGCTATTGATGTATCCAACCCCCTTGCACCATTTGGTGATCCTAGGTGACAAGAAATCGTAGCTTACCAAGTCCTTTGAGTCACCCATTTTTTTCACTTTTTCTTAGGGGACCTACTTGGTGATTTCATTAGCCCAAGGGACAATCCCAACCACATGTACCAGTGGGGTATACAAAGGGGTGAGGCCAAAGCTGTACCCCCATCCAACCACGTCATTATTGGTGAAGTGTCAGGATGATGTGAAGAGTTGGTTCAAGCCTTTAGCATCTCTCTAAGGTTCCTGACTCACACTTTTGATGGGTTGGTGTTCACGGTTTGGGCCTCATGTATCAGGTGTATATCGAGGACTCCCTAGCCACCTTGTTTATCCTAGATAGAGGACTTTGTTGGCCATATCCATTCTACTAATCTTAGGATCAAGCTGCTTGAACTATTTTCTTTGTGCAAAACCAGTGATTTTTTGTTCAATCAAGTCAGCCTTATCCTTTGATTGTTGTTTGTTGTTTTTTGGGTCCTCTTCCATAGTCATTTTTGTAAAAAAAAAGTTTATATTTGTGTAGAGGGGTGGACTTGTTCTTGCAGAGGGGTGGACCTACCCTTCTAGGGGCAAACCTACCCTCTATCTCATTCCCTTTTTAGCCTATTTTTATCAAAGTTTCCTAAGTTTATGTCAAATAGGTATACCTACCCTAGTAGGGGTGGACCTTCCCTTGAAGGGGTGGACTCTCCCTTGTATAGTGTATCTACCCCTTGAATAGTTAGTTTAACTGCCCGTTTCATCATTCTGAGCACCTGTTTCATTGTTTTGAGCGTTTGTTTCATGATTCTAATCACTCACTTCCCCATTCTAAACATTCATACATCCATTCCAAGAATCCATTCCATGTCCTAAACATTCATCCCCTCGATCTAAGCATCCATTTCCTCATTTCATGCGCCTGTTTACCTATTCCAAATAGCTATTTTTTCCTATTTTTACTCAATAGGTGGACCTGCCCTTGGATGGGTGGACCTGCCCTTGGATAGGAAGACCTACCACTTTTAGTTGGGTGGACCTACCCTTGGATGGGTAGACCCACCCTTGGATGGGTGGACCTGCCCTTGAATAGGCGTACCTTCCCTTCAAACAACTATTTTCATCTTCTATTTGGTCATTTTGGGTGTTGTTCCTTCATTTAGACTAACAATTTTCCCATTCTGAATGACTATTCACCCATTCTGAGCATTTTTCTCCCCATTCTGAAGGTCAGTCTCCTTGATTGAATATCCATTTACTCGTTCTAAGTCTTAATCTTATTGTTTTGAGCCTTCGTTTGCCTGTTTCGAGCGGTCGTTTCCTCGTTCTGAGCATCCATCAACATTTTATGTAAGTCATCATTTCATCGACCAAACCACATAGGTTATTTTTAGAACATCATTAGAGTCCATATCTATAATCAAATAATCCATCCCACTCATCTAAACTTCCTTTTAGAGGTTTTGATTTTTATGCAGAAACTTCCAAAGGCCATAACTCTTTACTCAGCTGTCTAATTGGGCTGAAATTTTATGGGTCGTTGTGTTATGAGGTGGCATGTGGATTCCCAATTGACCTTGTGTTGGTTGGATCCTATTTTGACACATTTTTGGGGCTACAAACTTTCATCTTTACCCTCAAAATCACAATATAGTGTTTTTTTTCATTTTTTGAAAAACCATTTTTGTTAATAACTCAGAATGCATGTCTTAGATTTGGGATGTTAGTTGGAAATTCATCCTATCTTATTTTTGGGTGCTTTTTAGTAAAAAATTGGACTTTCAAAGGTATACCTGTATAGTTTCCTAAAATGGAAAAATTTGATAATTTTTGTAAACTGCCAAATCTGGGAATTTTTTTGCTTCCTCTAGTTAAAACACTTGAACTTGGTGTAGAATTAATCCCATCACATCCTCCAATCATCCTATTTTGAGCTTCAATCCAATCCTAATTTGAGCTTTAATCTAATCCTAATATGGGCTTAACCAAAATCCTAATATGAGCTTTAGTCTGTCTACAACCAAGATCTTTGGGTATCAAAGGAAATCTTAAGATCCCTCCTTCCATCTTCTTCAATTTTGTCCTATTCATCCTTTCATCCATTCCAAGAATCAGTTTCCCCATTTGAGCATTCGTTCATCCATTCCGATCAATCATTTACTCATTTCAAGCTTTCGTTCATCCATTCTAAACATTCGTTCTCTCCATCCGAGCATTTTTTCATCCATTATGATCAATCGTTTACTCATTTCAAGCTTTCATTCATCCATTTCGAACATTCATTCTCTCCATCTGAGCAATAATTCATTCATTTTGATCATTCGTTCACTCATTTCAAGCTTTCATTCATCTATTCCAAACATTTCTTCTCTCCATCTAAGCATTTGTTCATTCATTCTAATCATTCATTCACTCATTTCATGTAATCATTCATCCATTTTGAGCATTTTTCTCCTTGTTCTAAGAGTCAGTTTTCCATTTTGAATTTTCATCCCTTCCGAACAATTGTTCATCTATTTCGAACATCCTTTTGTTGTTCTGAGTAATCATTCATCTATTTCGAGCACTCATTCACTTGTTTCGAGTAAATGTTCATCCATTTTGAACCTTCTTCTATCATTTCAAGATCTCGTTCAATCGTCCCAACCAATCGTTTACTCGTTCTGAGTACTTGTTCATTTGTTTCGAGCACTCATTCACTCATTTTGAGTACTTGTTCATTTGTTTCGAATCTTCATCCCCTCGTTTTGTCATCCATTTCGAGCACTCGTCCATCCATTCTAAGCTTCCATCTCCTTATTATGAGATTTTTTCATCCATTCTTAGTAGTTATTTACTCATTTTGAGTAGTCATGCATTCCTCTTGATCTTCTATTTATTCATTTTGAGTAATCTTTCATCTATTCCAAACCTCCTCTCATTCCAAAATTCATTCATCCAATCTGATAAATCTTTTAAACTCATTTTTAGTATTCATTCATCCATTCCTATCATCTGCTCCCCCTATTGCATCATCATGTCCCCCATTCAAATCCCCTAAAATTCATTTCAAGTTATTATTTGAATTGACCTAGGTGTCCGAATTGATCGTCATCCTCAACATCTGCTTAGGATTGTCATCCATCCTAAGTTAATCATCATTGTTGGCCCAATCAATCCACTTTCAATCTCAAAGTGAATTTGGTGCCACAATCATCTATTTATCCTTTAATCTAATCAATCAGTATCCTAAGTCACCTAGGGTAATCTCTAAATGGGGTTTTTCAATCCCTTTCATCATCCTATTTGATCCATCATTCCATCTTATCAATCATTGATTGATCTTATCTAATCCAATCCAATCACATCCTTATCCAATCACCTTCAACCCAATCAATCTATTTCCATCTCGAAGCAGCTTTAGTGTCATGATCATCCTTTGATAGTCAAAACCAATCATTAGAATCAATCCCATCACATCATCCAATCATCCTAATTTGAGCTTTAATCTAATCTTGATCTGAGCTTGACCTAAATCCTAGTTTGAGATTTAGTTTGTTTCCATCCTATTTATCCTTTCATCATCATGAATCCTTATCCTTCACCAATAGTAGTCAAAGGAAACCCTAATTATGTCTATGATGATAACGAAAGTCTTGTCAATCAAGAGGAATACACCATAGATCCCCTTCACACTCTCATTGCTAGTAAGCTTTCTCCTGCTTTCAAAAATCTGATCATCCCTTCAAACTATCTCGTTATGTCTTCATCCATGCCTAATCATGCTCTTTATGTTACTTTTGAAAAGGGATCTCCAGTATCTTCCCCATCCGCATATTCATCATATCCTTCATCTACACCATTCTCTTATCCGATACCCACATCTTCGTATCGTAATCTACCATCCCAATTCTCCTATTACACTCCCTCATCCATGTACCACTATCCTAATCCTTGATACCAATCAATCTATCCTAATCCCACATCCACACCTTATCGTAATCCTACAACCCCATCAACTTACCCTAATCCAACATCTGCATCTTCCTATCCTAATCTAAAATCCATGTCTCCCTATCTCAATCTGCCATCTCAATCTTCCCATCATAATCCTCCCCCCCAATATCCTTACTACAATATACCACCCACATCCTTTTGTCCTAATCCACCTAGTCGCACCCACAAAAGGATATGAAAATCTTAGTAAAACCTTTCCTGGGAATTGGACATTCTGACAGGTGACTAATATCTCTCTATATGGATGTTCATTTATTTGTCAAACCAGGGGACGTAGACTTTAAATGGCGCGGCAAAATATATGCACTAGGAATTAGTTTAAATCAAATCTTAGCAGAAATACATACTGGAAAGAAATTCTATCCAAGCCATAGGACGGTAATGCAAAATTCCTTTACTCAACTATGATAAAAACCATAACATCTACGACTGAAACGCAAACTATGAACTGGCCATATGCTGTAGGAACAGTCACAGGGATGGACTCTCTATACTGTAGGAGCACTATAAGACTGAGTTTGAATGAAAACTTCAAAGATGAAAGCTAACTGAAGAACAACAAAAAAGAACAACTAACTAACTAGCTACAGATACTTACTAAGTGGGCCCCCTTAGCAAGAATCTACTGATTACACAGATGCTAAACTCAGAATTTCATCAAACTTTATTCATGAAAACAGAATGGTATACATCATTTGGTTGATATGGAGACTAAAAACAAACTCTGTCTTTGGTAAAATAGATTCTGTCTTTCATTATCATATTGATTCTTACATGATGTATGCTACTCTGTTTCTATCTTACTCTAACTATCATCTATCTCCTTCTCTCTATTCTCTTCTATCCGTGTGTCCCTCGCACAGGAGGAGAACTTTATTTAAAAATAGGAGAGCAACTAACTAACTCTATCAAAGAAAGTCGTGGAAGTAAAGTGCATATCCCCGAATCAAGGAACAAACTTCATAAATGAATTTATGTGCTCAACCCGATCTAGAGAGAATCTAGCCCTCCACTCTTTCCAGATTGACTTGTCATTAAAAATATTTCCCATGGTTTCGGTCAAAGAGTCTTCGTCGAAGCTTCCTCAAAGTCATGCAGGAAATGGACTTTACTGCAAGACCGAGATCGGCTGTGCTTGACTTGATCATTCTTCAACAACCTGCAAAACAAAAGGTAACAGATGTGAAAGAAAAGGCGCATGGCACACACATGATATCTATTCATTAATCACACATTTAAAATCTACTTCATCATTCAAAAATTGTATACGATATACCAGTCATTTTCGGGAGTCAATGGGGCAATAAATGCAATCAAGTCAACACAATAAGCTGTAGGAATATAAAAGTATCTTGCTATAGGATATCCCGACAAAAGGTTTCAACAAAGTTTAAACAGCCATGAAATAACAAAAGTAAAGACATTAAAAGTTTATCATAACATCCAAATTATGAGCGTATTTTAAGCTCATCACCACCATCCATATCCTCTTCTAATTCATCATTCCAATATCCCTACCTTAACCCTCCATCCAATCCTACTCCTCCATCTACTCCCAATCCTACATCCAATCCCCTTCCCCCATCTAATCCCAATCCTCCACCAATCCATAATCCTTCATCCACTCCTACCTCACCATCTAAACCTAGAATATGAAAGTTTCTCACTCCCAAATTTCTCCAAGGACTTATGACAAAGAAGACACCCCCAACTCCACCACTTGAAATCATGCAACCATGCCATCCCAATCCATCATTCATTGTCACTAATGATGAGACCCCTCTCCAGCCCACACCTATCATTGATGCTACCACCCCTAGCACCACTCAAACCGTTGAAACCATCATATCCTCTGAATCCACTGAGCCCTCATCTCCTACTTTGATATCTACTGAGCCCATCAAATATAATCAAATCCAATCCACTCCTCCTACACCTAGATCCTCCCAATCCATCACAGATTCACCAATCCAATCCACTCCTTCCATTCCTAGTAACAGTGTAATCCATCCTCTTGAACTTCATGAATGCTCCATCCGTCCACCTCACCCACTTGGGGAGTCCATCCAACATTCCTCCATTATCATGCCTCCCGTCACATGATGAGTCATGCCAAGAGCTTGATCCAAAGCATGCCATATTTCCTTCTGCACATCACAATCTTGTCATCCCTTCTAGCCCATCTCAAGATCATAGTCTCCCATCCATTCTATCCCATGATCCCCTTGTCACTCAAGATTCCAATGCTCCATCTCACGAGCCCTTATCTCCATCTCCATCACACAAGCCTTTATCAATCACTACCACAAATCTAGATCCTATCATGTCACTTAATCCCTCTCTTGATCCCTTACAACTCCCTTGTCCTGATCAGGATGCTACTATCCCCTCATCTCCATCTAATGATCTTCCACCATCTCCTAACCATACCACCCCCACACCACTTTTATATCCCCTTAGTACTCTCACATTCTTCCATGGTGGTCTCCTTGCTGAAGAAAAACAAAGCATATATACCACCCATCATCCTTTGCCTAATAATGGAGTCACATAATCCTTCTGGAACAACAAAAATACTATCATGGATCAAATGCTCAAGAACATGAACTATCAAGGAAAATGTTTAGGCCTTTAGGAGCAAGGTATTTTAGATCCCATCTAGGTCAAAGAACAACTCTGTATGTGAGGTCTTGAACCTAGTTCCAAAGACTCACAATCTAAATATGTTTGTACAACCTCTAAATGTCCTCAACGAGCCTCTTGCAAAAGAAATATAGGCTCTTTGCATCACTCCACCAGATCATATGCTATCATCCCTCCTCCTCCATCGTATCACCTCAAAAAAACTATCCATATTCCTCCTTCATTTGCTCCGTCCATTTTAGGTCCTTACAACCCTCCATACGCCATCTCCCATCCTTCATCTACTCCATCCATCTTGGGTCCTTATGTCCCTCCATCTGCTATGTCTATTTTGGGCCCTTATATTCCAAAATTACCTCCTCCATCTCATCTTATTCATCCTTTCATCCATTCATCACCTATCCATGTCATCCATCATAAGCATCCCACTTGCATGTCCCCTAATCAGGATCAACAAAGGAACATGCCTACACATCCTCCATCTACACGTAATCCTCATAATCCTACCTCCATCGCTCCACATTGTCCATCTCCTCACACCCATCCCATTGCTATCAAAATCACTTTGGATGCTAAATAAAAAATTCATAAATCCAAACATCCACATAAATCTAAATCTCCCCATGTCCCCTCTAAAAGACATGGTGAAGAAAAGAAAAATCAAATCCACAATCAAAATCAAACACATCGGCCACAAAGGCCCACCAAAGAAAAAAGATGCAACGCCTTCCAATGAAGCAACCATAACAACATTCAAAGTTTCTAATCCAAAATCCAATCATACACATCCTCCATCTCCTAAATCTGTTTTGGGTCCTTATGTCCCAAAATTCACTATGCCATCTCCTCCATTATCCCCACATTATCAATCCATTAATCCTCCTATCCTTTCACATACACCACCACATGTGCCAATGTTGGGCTTGAACTCACCTACCCCATCATTCTATCCATACCCTTTCCAACATCCCATCCACTATCCCACATATCTGCCCCATCAAATCCCTCTAATTCCTCCTGTTGCATAATCCATTTATCCTAATATAGTTGTACCAATGTCCAATAGTCGCTTCAAACATGGCCTCTTAATACCTCGTATGGAACTTGATGCTTAAGTCCTTCATCCATCTCCTTATCACATATCTTCTAAATCCACTTATCCACATCCCTATCCTTATCCATCTCCATTTTTTATTCTATCCAAAAATTAAGAAAATGTCCAAGAAGTCAAAGAGGTCAAAAAATAAAAAAAACACAAAAAAATAAATAAAGAGAAATAATTCATCCAATGGTGAAAACTTGGAAAAATTTAACCTTGGATAAGTACCATGATGAAAACCTATCAAACATGCATCATGCATAAATCCCCATCCACCATTTTCTATACTTGGGGGTAGCTTCCTAATATGCATTCCCTCCATCCGCTATGCTTCCTACTATGCTTCTAGCTATGCACCCATCTTCTTGCTATATGTCCTCTTCATTCATCCTCTCCATCCCACCTATCTTCCACATCCTACCATAATACCCCATTTATCTCGCATCCCTCCATCCTTCTTGTGATCTCGATCAAAATAGGGGCACCTATCTATACATGCTTTGGACACCTCTTGGTCTACATTCCCTTCATCCATGCTCTATCATATTCCTTAATCACCCATCCTATACTCCTCTAGCTATCTCCTCTATCTTCCCATCCACTTGTCTTGTGACCTTCCTTCCTCATGACACACAACATATTTAGAGTGGGGGCACTTATCTCCCTTTGTGACATAGTCCTTGGAGACATCATACATCATAACAATCTCTTCCATCTACCCACCATTATCTTCCTATCCACTCAAAAAATCCTTTCCATCTCCCTATCCTTATCTTCCTATCCATCTATCATGACATCCATGTCATCCCCCCATCCTTATGTCCTATCCCTCATAGCAATTCTTTCCATCTCCTCATCCTTATCCCTCTATTCATCCATGTCATAACATCCCTTTCATCTACCCATCCTACTCTTCCTATCCATCCATCTTTCTCTTCTTTTCCATTCATCCCTATCCTCATCCCATCTTGTAATCCCTTGTCATTGGTATCTAGCTATAGGTCACTCCCCATGCAATCCAATGTCATATATCTCATCATCATCACTCCTACTTCCTTTGCGCATCTTTCCAATCTGCTATCACTTCTCATCATTCATCTATCCACTATATCATTCTCCTAATTCATCTTTTGATGATTTGGATAACTATCCCATGCTTGAGCTTCATTTGATCACCATTATCCTATCCAATCCAACAGGTCTACCTTGACTCATCATTTTGGTTCCATTATTTTATCCCCTTATTTAGGGTTATCTCATCATCCTTTATCCATCATTTATCTTTTGATCGAACTACGTTGCCCCTACACTTTCACAAAGGAAAGGTCAATAATTTCATTCACTCCCGAGGATTTTGTCCATCTTGTCTTGGTCATCCACTCCATCATCCTCTTTCCATTTTTATCCATGGTATTTTATCTAACTAGGAGGGCTCTACGATTTCATGTAGGCAAGGATAATCTTTGATCGACCCCCAAGCCCCTAGGTCGTTAGGATGTGTTGGTCTTGTGTCTCCTCTCCTACATCACATTGTCAAGTATTCCCTTATCTAGCTGGTTCTTAACAAACAAGATCCACTTGTATCATCAGATCCAATTGATTTTGAATCTCCTACGTCATAACGATCTTTTAGTTTAGTATCCATCTTTAGTTCAACAAGATGCATCCCTCCTAAAAGACCCCATCAATCCCATCCATCCCCTTCATCCTATGGCAAAGGATGTTTGAAATTTATTGCGATCTTTTGTTGCTTTCAGATTTTTTTTATCATTTGAGCTCCCTATCATCACAAGTTGTCATGGTCGCCTTGATCCATCATATCATGGTGTGCTTTGATTCGTCAACATAGGTGCGTATCTTGATCTCTTTATTTTTTTGATGTCTTCTAGGCTATCCTACATAGTACCCACCATGACCCCCGAGGTTTTGTGTTACGCTGGGGCATCCTCTTGTGCTTTTGGTTATCCCAATTCTCAGATCAACCATGGTCTTCGTGACTTTGCGGTGTTGGGATAGCCTTCTTGTCTATTGTGTTTTTTTTATGCACTAGACACAAATTGGCCATGGTTCTTCATACCCTGGTGTATTGTGTCTTATGCTATAGTAAAAATCAGTGCTCCAAAAATGGAAAATTGAATTAGGATTGCATTTCATCTCCCATCCCTTATCATCCTTTCTTTTCCATCACTTTGAATCATCTTCCTCATCTCCCCTTGTATCATATCATCCATTTTGAGAGCACATATGTGTTCTCTTGAATCCGCATGTCCTCTCGAGGGGGTATCCTCAATCCCTAATCTTCATCTTCACCCCCATCATCTTTCTTCCTAGTCACTCCTTTGAATAATTGGGGCATCTTTCCTAATCTAACCATCCTCTTCTAGTTCAACATGGAGGATGTATTTTCTAGTTCCTTTCTTAAAGAAACTATCTCTTACTCTAACATTTCACAATATTCTTTCTTTTTCTCTAATTGCACTCACTTCCTCTTTCATCCTGTATTCTCTCATTTGAAATTCTAGCTCAACAATTATCTTCTCAGATTCTTCAAGACTTCATACTAACTCTAAATTAGATTCATTGTGTAGACACCTAAATTTGGACACTTACATTGGTCCAAATTTATCCCTTTTTGTCTAAACATCCTCTTGATTGTATAAATTAGGTACTATCACTATTATCTAATTAATACCCTTAATTATACCAAATCCCTAAGGTATTTAGTTAATAATTAAATATCTTGTCTCTTTAATCTTCCTTTCATCAAATGAATTAAATTAATATTACATTTATTTAATTCCTTACATGTCACATCACTTTTCCTTAATCTTAATCAACCTCTTAATCTCATCATTAGGGATGTGCACATGCCTAATTTCCTTGATTAGGATGTGTCACATCCTCCAACTTTTGCAAGTTTTCTTCTAATCCTCATTACCCTCTAATCATCTTCTAATTATTGATTAGTCAAGCCTAATTAGTACCTTAGTCAACTCTCCCCATCCCCCAAGGAATTTTTAATTCCTTTTTATTCATCCATGGCTCTTCTCTTCTCCATGTGAATTTTTAATTCACTTTTATTCCTCCAAGGAATCTTCTCTTGCCCATGCAAGTTCTAGAACCTTTGACTTGTCACATCACATGTGCCAAAGCCTTCTAAAATCTTTGACTTGTCATATCAAGTCACATGTGGGTAAGAACTTACCTTTTTAAGGACCTTGTTTTATCCAAGGTACTTTCCACCTCTCTTTTTGGAACCTTGTCTTATCCACAAGATTCCTCAATCATGTGGGTTTTAAATTCAATTTTATTCACCCAAAATTCTCCTCTTCCCCATGTGATCATTGAGAGGTCACATCAAGTCAAATTTCAAGGTATTTGTCCTTCCTCCACATCACATTTCCTTCTTCCACCTCACTTACACCTCATCACACATTGTTCTCTTGAATTTGTAGTTTTAGCTTGTGGTTCTCCTTTCTAAGCCTCTTGATCTCACTATATAGGCACAATGGAGTTCCTCTTCAAGATCTACTACATTACAATCTTCATCATTTTATTCTTCTAAGTTTATATCATCATTCTTATCATATTATTTTAACTCCTTTTACTCTAAGTTCATTTCTTCTTTTCTTCCACTCACAAGGTGGTTTTCTCTTCCGACAATGTCATCTTTTGTTTCTATTATCATTTGTGTTCTATTTGTCACCCCATTATTTTTGCTTGCTTATTTGTCATTACTATCCTTTTATTTTGTTGGTGTTTGTTGATCAACACTCTTCTTGGTATTACCATTTTCCTTGATTCCTTTGCTCCTTTCCATGTGTCTTTCCAAAATCTACCTTCTAGGGTATATGTAGGATCATCATGGAAAAAAAGGACCTTAAGTGGCAAAAAATTCATAAAAATTTAGAGTTAGAAAACTTGACGTAAAAATTTGAATAAGTTATCTATATTATTTTAAATATATGTAACAATAGAATCTGTAGAAAATTGAATGCAGTTTCTAAACTATTAGGTTTATTTAGAAAATAATAAAATCTATTTGGTGAAAATTTGAAATTTCAATGCAGTAGTACTTAAATTTCAGGGCAAAAATAAGAAGTAGGTGTTTTTCTGACCACCCTAACCACAACAAAATGATAATTATTTTTTATAATATTTTAGATATATGTAGAGGACTCATGTCTCAATGTGATTCATATTTTTTTGTAATTTTTTTCTAAGTAAATAATTAATTATGAATTTTTTATTACAACTTTTAAAAATAATAAAAACTCATGTGTCTGACCACCTTAACTTGGTCAAAACTTCATGAAATTCTTTTTTTTTTCAAATCCTGTAGTATGCAAAACATAGATTGTGACACATGTTTTAGATTCAAAAAATGTGTTACTATTTTAAAGCTATAGGTTTTTTTCAATTAGCCTATCAATTAGGACTTTAGTGATAATTCAAATAGAAAATGAATAATAATTATTTATTAAATTTAAAGTAAAATATAATTTATAGTGGTGGAAATTTGAGAATCTCTTTTAAAAATCCTTTTCATTTCATTAATTTTGGGTTAAAAAAGTCATCAGCCACATACCCTACACATACCCATCATATCGCCACTTTTTGGCCCATCATGATCTTGCACATACCCTCTAGCGGTTAGGCTATTTCCCAAGGAACCAGCTCTGATACTAATTAATGAGAACACAATTATACTAAGGGGGGGTGAATCAATATAACACAACTTTTACCAATTGAAATATTTACCAATCACTATAACACACTTTACTCAATCATCAATAATTATGCACATGATAAAAATACAATAACACCGATATTTACATGGAAACCCTTACAAGAAAAACCATGATACAAATCATGTACTTTATATATTTAGGTGAATTATAGTGATAGTAGGCACCAACCTACTAGAGGCACCAACCTCTAACTTATTTTGGAGGCATTAACCTACATGAAGCACTGAATCCATAAATTTGTAGGCACCAACATACTGGAGGCACCAACCCCCACTCGCCAAGCACCAACTTAACAAAAGATATTAACATTAGAAAAAATTTTCCATCTTCAATGTTGCTTCTTCAATCGATGATGGACAATACTACTCAAATATATCTCTTTCAATCTTGCACTAAGTCTACTATAACTCTTTTCTTAGATATGACATAATACTTCTTCTATATCTACATTAACTTCTCTTCAGTAATCTTCTATAATGTTGATTACAAATTTTCCATAAAACTTTGCTCTCAAATCTACAATATATCTCCAGTTAGATCTACAAGATAGTCTTAAATGATTGCTCATAAATATGAAATATGTCTTATTGACTAATCTGTTATGTTCTCATATACAAATTTTATGGTGTATGTATGATATATCCTTTATTCTAACATACGAGTTATATTCTTATAGTCTTCTATTACGTCATCATCCTCTCGCACACTTCAAATTTGATTTGGATATTATATATGTATATTGATTAAAAATTGTAACCTTTTGTTTGAGCAACACGTCTCTTTGAAATCTTCCTTATGACATTGATTTTTTTGTCTTATCAAAAACACAATCACATCCTTTCATATTTTAATGAAGTTGCATCATTTAGAATAATTCGCACTAGTTGGAAAAAGTCGTCTCTTTAACATTTTTGTCTTCTTTAAAGTTATCACACTGTTTCACCTTTTATTAATTTGAGTCTTATAATTAACTTGTGCCTTATTCAATGTCATATTATTTTAGAGACTTATCTAAAGCCACATCATATAATAATTCCTTTAGTGATCCTTCACCTAGCCTCCAAACTAGTGCCACATCACCCTAATTTGTCCTAAAATAATCATCGAGTCTTTAAGAAATATAATCTCCTTCATATTTTTTATTTTTTTTTCCTACTTTAGATGTTTGAATTTTTTCTTTTTCTATACTTCATACACAACAACTTAGTCACAAGGTTGTTTTTTCTTTATTTGACCTCTTAAAAAGAAGCCTGATATCTTCTCTGTTTGCTATGATTCATGGTTGTAGGTGAGAACAATAATTAAATTCTCCAAATATGATTCATATTATTTATTTTTTTCTTATTCAACATTTTTCTTTTTTTAGCCTTGTCTTATTCTTCTTGTCTTCTTGTTTTATTGTTCTTGTGTTATTAAATTGCTCAGAGAATCAACTTATGTTATTAGTCTTTCTTTGATTTTTATTTGTCTCCTTTACAATTAAACATTTCTCCTTGTATAGTGACTACTAATCTTACCAGTGCTCTACAATCTTTATCAAGATTGTTGCTTTCTTTCTTTACCTTGACATCAATGGCAATATTTCCAACATATTCGATACTTTATTATATATATTATATTATATTATATGACTCATTTATATATTGTCAAATTGGTAGCTCATGAATTATGAACTTTTATTATTTTCCTTTGTATACTAATTATCAGGGAAAATATATATGTTTTAAACAAGTTGCAGTACATGGAAAATCCAACAATGAACTTATGTGCACCCATTATGTGATATATTTTGATGTTGTTACGCTAGACTTCATCCAATAGTTGATGTAATATCTTGATGTGTTTTAATCTTTTTTTCTATCTTTAACAATGTTAAAGGTCTTGAATTGATGGTTTTATATTAAGAATCTTTTCATTTAATTTTCTAGATACAAATGGTTGTTGTACATTGTGTTAAAATTAATAAATGTGTGTCCTTTTCATGTATTAAATATTGACCTTTCTGCAATTTAGAAGGTGATTCTTCTATTGTATTTTGTACATATATAGCATTTACCACTATCCCACATTTATTGTAAAATGACCTTTAGTTTTTAAAGTCATGTTATATTTTTATTAAACATTTATATTTTACTTGAACGAACATAAGATATTCATAACTATACTAATTTTCCCCTTGTTTACATATGCATTTCAATTAATAATAGCACTTCAATATAGTGTGATTGGGTATGACAAAGTGTTGGTTATAAAGTAGTGTATCTTGAAGCATGCAATTTATTATAGTAGGTTATGTGTGCAATGTGAAGCATGTATTATGAAGGCCAAACCCCTATGCCTTAATGTATTTATTAAAAACCAAAGAATGTTTTGACATCTAAATTTTTTTATAAAGTATTCATAACTATACTTATCTATAGATGCATTTGAGATAACATCAACATTTCACGACAATGTGTTTGGGTATGAGAAATTGTAGGTTTCAAAGCCCACTATGTTTTCTAACCTACAATTCAAAGGGTACCCAATAACACACATTGTTTTGTAACCTCTAATGTAGAGAAGTATATTCAATTTACCAAATTTACCTCTAACCATAACTTAACTATAACAATAACCTTATAAAAACCATAACCCTATTCCCTAACCATTACCCAAACCCTAACTGCAAATCTAGCAGTATCATTCTCTGAATTTGAAAAATATAAAAAAAATAGCCATCTTGCATATCATTTACATAGCATTATATCATATCTATTTTCATTTGAAAATTGAAACAAAAAATTACATATCAAACTAGGTTTTATAGGTTTCCATTTTCTCACATTTTGTATTTACATTTCATCCTCATTTCATAGAAAATTAAAATTGAAACTTGTTGTATCAGACCAGAATCTAGAAACTACTAAAAGTCACTTAAAAATCTATAAAATTTTGTTTCAAAACCCTCACCTAGGACCCATTCGCCCTATGCGAATGAATCCTTGATCAGGGTCACATTCTAATTTTTTGGTCTTTAAAACATTCATTTCTACATTCTTGTTTGTTGCTTTCAGATATTTATTTCTATTCGCAAAATCTTTGTTTCATCAATTTGAACATATTTAGCTTAATTTGATAAAATGAGTGCATTGTGTGATTTCAAAATTGTATTTACAAGATTTCATATTTAGATTTTTGAATAGTGTAATGAGAAAATTACCTTGTTTAGAATGTAAAAATTACATTTACATATTGCATTCTAGGTCATTGCATTACATTTTACCCTCTTTCCATTTTGATTTGGCATTGAGTTTGTGAATATTGTATGAGCTTTACAACTTGGTGTCCTATTAGCAATACTATTATGAGACATAGTTCAAGACTCATGTCATCTTGCAATACACCATTCACTGTGGATCTTGGGTTTTATAACTCTCTTTCTAATAGTGTTGATAATCAATCCCCTATGGATAATAACATGCATACCTCATTTCCAATGAATTCCTTAAATACAACCAATATGCATGATTTTTTTCATATCCCACAAGAGAACATGAGGTCACTAGATGAAGAATTGAAAACTTTTCAAGACCTTATAAGAGATGAACCTATTGCTATCCATGTCATTCCCCTTATCGAAAACTTATGAAAGCTACTTAAATATGAACAAGGAATACAATATGTATGTAGCTTGGGTTGCCTCACCAACAAAAAATTTCCTCCCCCACAACCCACTTCCAATACATTACCTATGAATAAACGAAAAGAAGCAATGGGTGATCCCACAATAGTGATTTACAATTTTTTGCCAAATTGGACACTAAAATAATTTTTCTAAACTAAATCTTCACTTTCGGGCACCTATAGCAGCTAAACTGTGAGGAATTTGAAGATGATGAAAACTAAGTTTCATGAAATTTTGCCTGTAGATTCTAAGTATATTTTTTTCAAAATTTTTGGAATCAATTTGCACTTCTTTTTCCATGTCCCTCAAAAACTAGTTTTTTTTAGTAAACAACATTTTTAAAAAGTGATGCTCACGATATAACGCATAGCTTTTTTTCCATGAAGGATAAAATTCTAATTCTTTTGAATTTAGATTTGTAACTCCAATATCTAATGCTTCAATTTGGTTAGATAGTTTTTTATTGTTTTTTTCTTTAATCAAGTTTCAAAGTCAAACCAATTACAATTCAGACATAGCGTGACTGTATAACATGTAACTTTTTTTGTATGTATAGAAATTCAAGTTTTTTTTTGTTGGATCAAGGAATTCAATATCTGGTGCACTCATATTTTTTAATTTTTAATTTTGATAATCTATTATTTTTCCACGTGTATAGAATAGAGAGATTAATTTTGGGTGGAAAAACCTATGTTTAATAAAACTAAGAAAACAAATACATAGTAAAAGTAAAACACATTAAAATTATACGAGCATTGGATAGCTCATTTTGAGGACTACCTGATTCCAGTTGGGTTTGTGAAGTCTTCACCATTTTTTTTCAACCTAAGCACCAAAGTGCAAAAATTTAGATTTTTTTTTGTTTCAGGGGGAGAATGAGGGATAAGGGGGGTTCATATGAACCCCAAGGGGTTCAATTTCGATAAAACCAGGGTTTGCTCAAACTTTGGTTTGAGTGAACCACCCTTCCATAATGCATTTTGTTCAATTTTTGGGCATGAAAGAATTAAATGGGTTCACTTGAACTAGTAGGTTTGTACGAACCCCTAAAATCAATTTTTTTGCCATGGGATCATTTTTTGTGAGTTTTCCTTCCTCACTTGAATTGTAAACCACTTTTTTGGGTTTACCCCAGTGCCTTCTGGGTGCTGCCACAATAGTGGTTTACAGGTTCTGGGAGGAACTAATTTTTGCTGAAATCACATATTTTTAGAAAATATAATGATTTAAGCTTTGAAAAGTTTCATTTAAAGAATTCCAATTGAAGAGGGCTTGATCAAACTACCTTAAATCAAACCCCCTTAGATATAACCCTGCTAGTTTTAAACCATACCTATAATAGAGTCTCCTTTACACCTATCAAAATGCTGATAAAAAACTTTTGATTTACCTTTTGGGGATCAAATTAATTCATTAAATTTTTTTTTTTTGCAAGTATGTAGTCCTTATTATAAGCTTCCCAAAAAGTATAATTTTACATAAATTTAATTTGATTATTATATTTAGTTTTTATTTCTCGTGAATGTATGTTTTTCACCCAAAATCAAGCTCTTTGTTCTGCACATGTGGAAAAATAGTAGATTATTAAAAAAAAAAAATTAAAAATATTAGTGCACCAAATATTGAAGTCCTTGATCCAACAAAGAAAAAAAAAGAATTTCGATAGATACAAAAAAAGTTATGCATTATACGGTCGCGCTATGTCTGAATTATAATTGGTTTTAATTTGAAACTTGATTAAAGAAAAAATATTCAATAAAAAACTATCTAACCAAGTGGAAGCAGTAGATATCAGAGTTTTAAATCTAAATTCAAAAGAATTAGAATTTTATCCTTCATGGAAAAAAAGTTATGCATTATACGGTGAGCACCACTTTTTAAAAATGCTAATTTTTCAAAAAACTATTTTTTGAGGGAGATGGAAAAAGAAGTGCAATTTGATTCCAAAACTTTTAAAAAATATATATTTAGAATCTATAGAAAAAATTTCACGAAACTCTAGTTTGCATCATCTTCAAATTCCTCATGGTTTAGCTGCTATAGGTGCCTGAAAGTGAAGATTTAGTTAAAAAAAAATATTTCAGTGTCCAATTTGGCCAAAAATTATAAACCACTATTGTGGGATCACCCTTCTGTACACTTTACTACCCCTAACATATCCTTTTTTGAAAAAGGAAACGAATTTCAATTAGAAGATGAAGTTGATGAAAACATAGTTATTATACCAAAGAAGAATACAACAGTGCATGATCATCAAAAATGTTAGTTACAATAGTTGCATAAACCACCCAAATATCTTTATAACCTATTACAACTATCCAAAACTGAGACAATCTCCTATGATATTTTATGTTGGAAACTAATCGATTTACCACCTAAATATGCAAACTTGAAAAAAAGACAAACTTGAAGCACCAAAAAATCTGCAAAACTCTATAACCTCAAACATGGGTTAGTTGTATGAAAATTTTATCAAATGCTCCTATGAACTAACATCTTATGCTTCAAAATGCAACAAATAGCAAAAAGGATCAAAAAGACATTGCAAAAGCATAACATGTACCTATTTTATATTGGATTGGTGTCAATTGTGTCAATGACCCTTTCGAAATCCTTGCTAAAACTAAAATGATGCAATGCAATGGTGATGAGAAAAAATAGTTCTCAATTGAAGAGAGTAACTTTGCATGAGAGTGTAGATGATTTGATGAAGAATCAACCCTCTACTTATAGATCCTCAAGTTGAAAGAATGCTCATAAGAGAGCAATGTGGGATAAAGATTGGACCAATGAGATGAGGCCACTTGTCAACTTGTCATAGGTTGAGGAATGTGCAAGTTTTGGCCAATGTGCCAAAGAGGGGGAAATTCAAATTTAAAATTGTGAATTAAATGTTGAGAGGGGGACATGAAAGAGAGAAGTTATTGCAATGTTGGAAGGGACAAGTCAACTTGTCTTCATATTCAAACTTGAGGGGATATTCCATTTTTATGCCAAGTTGAAAGAAAATAATGGATTTATAAATGAATTAAAATGATTTATTAGTGCAAGTGGGAAAAGCTAGAGGATGTGATGGGTGGTTAGATTAGGTTAATCAGTATTAGATTAGCTTAGGTGATGATTAGTTGATTTTGACCCATTTGAGTTGAATATTTTGATTTATTTAAATCAAGAGGGAGAAATATGACTTTTGAGACTTAATTAAATAAAGTTTGGTTTATTTAATTAAAAGGTTGATGTGAGACTTTGATTTATTTAATTGAAATGAATAACCTTAGGAATGAATTAAATAGTCCTGATTTACTTGGTGAATGGATTTGATGAGATTGATTAATTTAATGAGCGAATGAATGTGAACTTGGTTTACTTGATGAATGGACCTAATTAAATGCATGATGCTAATTTTGCATGCCTACATTTTTTCCCTCTTTGAAGCAATGTACTTGCTGTGTTGGTTCAAAGAATAAACTTGCCGCGATCAAAATTAAAAAAAAATGATTTTTTCAACTGCCCCAACAGAAAAAAAGTACACTAGTACATTGCCCCCTCAAAAGATCAAGCAAAAATATTCTATTTCAAGGTCGATCTCGCGATAAAGAGGTTCAAATTGGATGGTTATGGATGATAATGCAAATGAGATGGTTTTAAGATGCTTAGAATAACAAATCTATATTATCTTAAACAACTTAAATGGTGATATGATGTGATGATGGACGAGATGGATAATGATATATGCTATGATTATGTAAATGTATGATTTATGCAAATATATGATTTATGAGATGCTTAGACTAACAAATATATACTATGATGATGAACATGCATGTGAGATGATATGGAGAATACTGATGGTTTGTGGATGCGGGATGGATGCACTGGTGATGATGATTAATTATTCATGACGTGATTTTAGTGCAGAAAAAAAGACATTAGATGATGACAAGAGGATCCAACAAGCCAACTTTATGAGATATGATGATGAGAAATGGTGATGAAAAATGAATGATTTGCTTATCAAGGATTGGGATTTTAAAAGGGTCACTTTCCTTATGTTTGATAACACACATAAGTACGATGCATAAAGGTATAAAGGACTAGGATGGCATGGTACTTAATGTGATGGAATTTGACTCGATAGATAGATAGGAGTATTCCTGTTCACACCTGACATACAAAAACCTTGCTAGGATGCACTTTATAAGTTTCAGACACCTTGGACAAAAACACGGAAAGGTATAACCAATCAATGCAATAGTCAACAAGCTGTCCAAAACACCCTCTATACATATCTAATAGATCAAGTATTCGCCAAGGTTATTTTACAAGAATGTCCAACAAGCATAGCATAAAAAAGGATAATGATCGTTACCCCATTCCTATCTCTCTAAATCCTTCGTTCGGATATCACTGAGAGGTCCTTGGACTAAGCACAATAAGATAACTCAAAAGACAAAGATAAAGCACACAAACAAGCTGATGTTCTTCAATACCACTAACCAAAAGGGAATGTGTTTTTAAGGATAAGAACCAAAACTATTGCCAAAAGATAATGCCCATTGTAGGAAGGATACATCCTAGGACATGTTAGTTGATGGCGGCATGCCATTTTGTTTATCCAAAGTGCTCTTTTTGATAAATAATGCCCATTGTAGGAAGGATTCATCCTAGGACATGATGTTATCAGATGATTGATATGGGACTATTTGGATGATGGACTATTGACACAAAGAATTGACCAACTTGCTTATGTACTGACTTAAACTTGAGACTTGACAACTTTGAGTTTTACTTTTATGCTGCTAGACTTCTTTCTAACTATTTCGCCAAAGGTTGATGGTGATGATTAGTTTATCATGGATGGTGTTATTGTGGGTGCAAATGAGATGAGATGGATGGATTTTTTCAAATATTTGGATGTTTTGAGGCTATTTTTTGTATTTTTTCAAGATTTTCAAATGTTTTAATTTTCAATTTTCCAATGTTTTTGGGGTTTTTTGAGATTTTGACAAAGAGACTAACCTAAAGACCTATCCTAGGGGCCTCAGGGGTTGATCAATAGATTATCCTTGCCTACGTTATACGCGCAGAGACCACATAGTTCGACTGATGACTTGGCTGATTTACAGATGAAGATACACATGATGAAATGTCCATTTATTATGATAGAATCCTAAAGGACTGGCCTAAGTGTCTTAGGGGATGATTTAAGATCAACCTTGCCTACGTTCAAGGCTCAGAGACCCATAGTTTGACTGACGACTTGACCGATTTACAGATGAAGATATACATGATGAAATGTTAGTTTTTTATGATAGACTCCTAAAGGACTGACCTAAGTGTCTCGGGGGATGATTTAAGATCAACCTTGCCTACATTCAAGGCTCAGAGACCTGTAGTTCGACTGACGACTTGACCGATTTATAGATGAAGATATACATGATGAAATGTCAATTTATTATGACAGACTCCTAAAGGATTGACCTAAGTGTCTCGGGGGATGATCAAAGATCAACCTTTCCTACGTTCAAGGCTCAGAGACCTGTAGTTCAACAAGACTTCTTTTTTTTGACCTTTTGACTAAATTTTTTACCTTTTTTGGGATTTTGATGAATTTTTGATGTTTTTGGATTTTCTGATGTTTTGATGTTTTTGGATTTTCTGATTTTTTGAGTGTTTTTGGATTTTCTAATATTCTGATATTTTTGGATTTCTGATATTTAGGACTTTAAGAATATACATGAATCCTATACAATAAGAACATGCCCCCAACGTGATGCAATAGACTACTTCGATAAAGGCAGGACAAACTGACCTTGAGGATGGGCCGAGTAGTACTAGGAGGGATCATGATACGAAACAAGACATGGATGTGATGAGTGATGGATGGATATCTAGATGTGATGGATGATGGAAGTGTAATGGATGGATGATGCAGAACAAGCCATAAAGATCCTGGTGGATGGAAAGTGCTTATTTATGCAAGGCACTTGCTTGCCAAGTTTTCACCAAGGTACTTGCCCAAAGTGCCACCGAAATGGTTTTCACTATAGTACGATTTTTTTCTTTACTATTTTTGATCCTTTTTCTATTTTTTTTGGATTTTTTGCTTTTTTAAATTTTTTTGTTGTCACCAAGACGCCTGTTTGCCAATTTTTTGCCGAAGTAACCATTTTTTTAGGACACTTTTTTGATTTTTTTGATTTTTTGGTTCTATACCTTGAAAGATTTAGGCATAAAACTTTTTGAGATGAGAGCTATTCATGGGCTCTTGCAGAGGTTCCCCTTTGGGCATTGATAACTGATATGCCCCTGACTTGTAACTTGCTTTGATGATGAATGGTCCTAGCCAATTGGGTTCAAATTTTCCTTTGCTGCTTGGGTTTGGGATATTCTTCTAATTTTCTGTTAAGACTAGTTCTCTGACTTGGAACGTCCTGCTTCTAATTTTCTTATTGTAGCTCCTTTTAGGTCTATTCTGATAGACTTGCAAATGATTCAAAGCATCTATATGTCACTCATCCAGTAGCTCTAGTTCATTTAGTATTGACACTCGGTAGTCTTCATCAGAGATGAGGTTTTGCAGTGATATCCTGAGGGATGGGAGCTCGATCTTTATGAGGAGTACTACTTCTAATCCGTAGACTAGAGAAAAAGGGGTGGTGCCAATGGGTGTGTGGATGCTGGTTCGATAGGCCTAGAGGGTGGGATTAAGCTGAAAATGCCAGTCATGACCTGTATCATTGACTATTTTCTTAAGGATTTTCAAAATGGTTTTGTTTGTAGCTTCTACTTGGCCATTGCCTTGGGGATAGTATGGGGTGGAGAAGCGATGCTGGATTTTGAATTTTTTGCATAAGTCATGGACCACCTGATTTTTGAATGATGTCCCATTATCTGAGATAATGGCTTGTGGAACACCATAACAACAAATGAGATAGTTTAGGATGAACTTTGAGATCTACTTCCCAGTTATATACGTCATGGGTATGGCTTCCACCCACTTAGTAAAGTACTCTATTGTGGTTATGATGAATTTGTGGCCATTAGATGAAGTGGGCATGATTTTTCCAATGAGATCGAATCTCCAATATGTAAAGGGCCATGGTGTGATGATAGGATGAAGCTCTTGAGCTAGAGCATGGATGAGGTCCCCATGCTGCTGACATTGTAGACACCTTCTGGCATAGTCATGTGCTTCTCATTCCATTTTGGGCCAATAATGCCCCATCCTCATCAATTTCTTGGCTATGGTCATCCCACTCAAGTGTGAACTAGAAATACCACTATGTACTTGAGTTAGAGTAGTTAATGCCTCCTCATCATTTAAGTAGCATAGTAGGGTTCCTTCTATGCTCCTACGATATAGGGTTACTCCTAGGATGACAAATCTAGATGCCTTTTTGACAAAAGTTCATTTTAGGTTTGATGGTAAGTCAACAGTATGACTACTATTCGAAGGTATGTATAAATGTCGTGGTACCAAGGATCATCGGGACCAATGATTTCACACATGAATTCTGATTATGGTACCTCAAATGTGGGCACGAGAAGCTTCTCTATCAAGAATTCATATTTTGGAACATTGTTGGGTATGTCCAATAGGGACCCAATTGTTGCCATGGCGTCTGTTGCTCTGTTGTTGGCTCTAGGCATCTACTCAAATGTAATTTTGATGAAGGATTCTTTGAGAGTCTCCACTAATTTCTTGTATGGAGTGAGTTTGATGTCCTTGGTTTGATATTCATCATTGACTTGATTTATGATCAATTGGGAGTCTCTGTATACTTTGAGAGCTATGATGTTCCACTGTACTGCTATTTTGAGACCTATGGTCAAAGCCTCATATTCTGCAATGTTATTGGTACAAGGAAATGCCAGTTTGTAGGACCTTGGTATGCAATCTCCTTGTGGTGTGATAAACAAAACACCGGCTCTTGATCCATGTTGTGTGTATGAGCCATCAAAGTATAGTTTCCAGTGGTTAGCTACATTGAGATTAAAAATAGATTCATCTGGAAACTCTGAGACAAGAGGGTTCTTTGAATAGATTGGTACATCTGCCAATTGATCTGCAATGACTTGGCCCTTGATTTCTTTCCACTCCACATATTTGATGTTGTATTCTGACAGTATCATCACCCATTTTTCCATTCTTGTTGTGAGCATTGCCTTTGATAGTAGATACTTGAGAGGGTCAATTTTGGAAATGAGTTTTATTTTATGTTCCAACATGTAATGTCTAAATTTTTGTGATGCAAATACTACTATGAGGCATGCTTTCTCGATATGTGAATAGTTTAGCTCATGCCCAACCATTGTCCTGCTGATGTAATATATAGCCCTTTTTGTTCCATTTTCGTCATGCGGAGCTAAAAGAGCTCCAAGGGCTGCTATTGTTACTGACACACATAGAATCAATGGTTTTCTTGGGATTGGTGACATTAAGACTGGTGGTGTTAGTAGGTATTCCTTGATTTTTTTGAATGCCTCTTCACACTTGGTATCCCATTTGTACACTACTCCCTTGTGGAGTAGGTGAGAATATGGGTTTTGTTTGTCTGCCAATTGTGCTATGAATCGTCGAATGGATTGGAGTCTACCTTGGAGACCTCTCAATTGTTTTAATGTTTTTGGTGCCTCCGTCTTGAGGATTGCTTTTACTTTTGTTGGATCCACCTCAATGCCTCTCATTGACACTATATATCCTAGTAATTTTCCTGATTGTACACTGAAGATGCAATTCTTTGGGTTTAGTCTGACCTTGTACTCTAGTTTGTCAAAGATGGCACTTAGGGTTGCTATGTGATCTTTTCTCTTTCTAGACTTAGCTAGAATGTTGTCAAGATAGTCTTGTACTGTCTTATGGATCATGTCATGGAATATCAATGTCATGGCCCTTTGATATGTTGCTCTTGCGTTCTTTAAGCCGAATGGCATCATGTTCCAACAGTATGTCCCCCATGGACAAGTGAATGCTATTTTATGTTGGTCCTCTTTAGCTATCGTCATTTGATTGTACCCTGAGAATCCGTCCATTAGTGAAAACATTTCATGTCCTGCTGTCATGTCTACTATCATGTCGATGTTGGGAAGCATGAAGTAATCTTTTGGACATGCCTTGTTCAAATCTCTGAAGTCTGTGCAGATTTTGATATTTCCATCAGTTTTTGGAATAGGTACTGTAGACACCAAAATTTGGTTTAGGCCTGCGACTTCAATATTATTCATAATTCTTATTCTTCATAGTTATGATTAAATAATCTGAATTATTTAATTAATTCATCTTAACATTAATTCTTCTATTGATTAAATAATCTTAATTATTTAATTAATTCACCTTAACATTAATTCTTCTATTGATTAAATAATCTTAATTATTTAATTAATTCACACTTTTCTTTATTCTATCTGATTAATTAAATAAACGATTTTTATTTAATTATGTTACTAATTAACCTTATCCGTCTTGTCAAATTAAATAAATTCTTATTTAATTTATTCTTTATCATATTTCAACTATAATTAAATAAATTCATTATTTATTTAATTATTCATTTAAAATCCCTTCATCATTTAATTAAATATATATTATTTATTTAATTATTCTTCAAATATCAAGTCTTAAATTAAATGAATTATTTAATTCATTAATTCTATTTTAACACATTCCTCTATATTTTAGATAATTATGTGAGTTATCTAAGTATTCACTTTTACTCGACTCAACATCTATTTTAATCGTTCAGTTAACTATTGATTTGATGTCTGAATGGCGTCTTCGAGTAATATCTTCATAAAATCATTCAAATCGTCCAGTTCTAACTCAATTGCATGTACATGCGGATTAATTAAATATTCTTATTTAATTAATTAAACCTTGTGCGTGCGTTCAAACAAGAGTTGCTTTAATCAATCTTCATCTTTGTCATGCAAAGATAATTCTTCTATTTTCGAATACTGAATTGAAGATTAAATCATTTATTTAATCTTTAATCCTATTTCTAGTTTGTATCACTCATGTCACCTCTGACAGTTATCTGAATGCATGTCTAATATGTCAATCTTAACCGTCCAATGATCTTTCAATCTTGACCTATCATTCGAATAATCAATTTTCTATAAATTGATCTATCATTCTTCATTTCACTCTCTCTTGCAAAATCTTATGACTTTTGAGAGCACCTTTGTCTTGAATCTTTAATATTTTTCTAATCATTATCTTAGGCTATACTTGCATGAATTTATGAAAAATTTGAGGGCAATTATACTACACAAGCAAAATGGAGAAGGGAAATCGAGATGAATCATGGAAATACGTTTGAAATTGGTGAGATTGTTTCAGTTTGTTTACATTTTACTTTCCTTTGTTCTTTGTTGCTTAACATTTAGATTTGCATCTTAGATTTTAGTATTGCATGTTTGCTTCTAATCTTCTTTGTTGTCTTGTGCACTTTCTATGGCATTACATTTGGTGAACCCAACGTGAAGACACCATGTTCGTGAATCCGTAGATCTTTTATTTTTGGTTTTTGCAGGTTTTTCATATGGAATGACACATTTGAAGTTTCCTGAACAATAATTGACTTCCTGAACCACATCTAATAGAGGAAATGACACATCTGAATTTTCTTGAACCACAATTGAATAAGAAATGACGCATCTGACTGGTAATACAACGACGCAATTGACTGGTAAAACTTTATTTCTAATTTTGAAAATCTAAAATTTTCAATTGATTTGGGTGTTACTAATATATTATTTTTAGCGTGTGGCCTTTTGGAGTTAACAAGCTTTTGCAGAACAATTGACGGAGACAATATTGAAAATTACTAACAAATTTTTTATGCAAGACGTTTGTCGAAGACCCTAGTTAAATTTGAAATAGATTGATTGGTAGTGTAGCAAATATTTTGTTTAGTTAAAATTAACAAGTGTTTACTGTGTTTGTTGTGAAAGCACAAGTTTGGTCACCCTTACGACTTGGTACATCGAAGTATCCTCTCCCTTGCGCATCCATGTGATCCTGGGTGTAAGAGAAATGGTTACCAACTCTAGAACTTGGGCCTGTTCTGGTGGGAAAAAGTACTCACCCCAGGACGACTCAGACCGATAGCACCCTGAACTTGAGGGACTTCCAGCCGGTATATAAAAGTGGGTTCTTGGGGAACCCCAAGAATCATGTGTGGTTCCGACGAGATGGATCCGAAAGGGGACTCACGCCGTATGGATCACACCCCACAAATAGAATGCCCATACTAAATACCTTTTGTTTTAGAGACCAACCTATTTGTGGACATTGCTTGGTATAGTGTAGGGTATAGTATCATGCGCGAAGATACTCACTACTGATCCCCTTGAGTAGAGATAGCAGTTCTTGGGAGGTCATTGCCTAAAGAATTCAAAATTGGTGTGCTCGAAAGATGTTAATGAGCCGTGGAGGGGAGCCAATGCCACCAAATTTCTAAGCTATCTACTCTCGAGAACGAAAGGTGTTCATCACCAATCCAGGGTATTTCGGTGGGGTATACCAAGTATACAAACCCTAGGCCTTTGGCCTATTAGGATGTGCTTGTCTGTTATCAACTTAAACATTCTTTGAGTCCAAAATCAAAATTGAAAACACTTTGTCTTATGATTGTCTTTGATTGTCAGAATTTGATCATGGAAAACAGAGTCAGTTTAAAATTCATGTCACTAAAAATTCACAGAGAGCCATAACTATTCACCAGAAACTCGCAACTGTTATTTTGAGTCACATCTGTTAAATCTTGAGTCACATATGTTAAAATCTGTGTCACAACTATTATTTCAGGTCGCATCTATTTAGTCTCGAGTCACATCTGTCTAGTTTAGAGTTGCATCGGCCAGTTCAGCTAGCAATTGCTTTGGAAAAACTACATGTGTTATATTCTAAGTTGCAACTGTCAGTACGAGTCACATCTGTGAAAAGGTTAACTGCATTTGTCAGAGTTAAACTAAATTTTACCAGAGAAATGCAATTGATCACTAGAAAGTTGCAATTGTTAACTTGAACCACATATGTTAGATCTTGCGACACATTTATTTGATTATCAGAAAACCAGAGTTGACAGTCACTGTCCAGTCAACACAACTATACCAGTTTCAGTTGTCTTTACATAAACAGTCATTGAATAGAAACCTGAAATGATTTGCTCAAATTTTGCATCCTTTAGGGTCATTTAGTCATTACCATAGTTGTCTTCATTTAGAGTTTAGCTTCATCTTAGGGTACATATTACCTTGCATTAGACTTCTAGAAAGGTCACTTTTATGAACTTCAGGAGTAGTCCATCATCTATACTCTAGAAAAATCATAGTGTCAATGAAATTTGTCTTTGAACCTAGTCTTATCATCCTATACTTTGTCCTACAAAGAGTCCTCCTAGCTCATCAGTCTAGTTAGGAAACTCAACTTGTCCTTGATCCTCATCCCACATTGGTTCCTTGACTTAAAATAAATTGACACCTTGATTAAACTTTAGGTAGTTGGTCCCTTCGTCCTAGGTTTATAGAACTGATTATTTTAGGAACCTTGATCACAGTTTGCATCTTCATATTTTAGGCTAGTTTCATCCTAGAACATTTCTTATTTTGCATACAAAAATCCCAAAAACATAGACTAGAGTCATACTATTCATAGACATAGTCTTGCATATCTTGCATATTGAGCTTGTCTTACATGGTTGAAACTAGGTCTAAGAGAAGAGAGAGAGAGAAAACATGTCAAACCCAAATGAGTTCATCAATCCATTTTCTTCAAGACCTCATAAGACTCTATTAGACAAATTCACCACTAGAAACACTCAAGGACATATTGCAGTAGAGGACATAGAGGCTACTGCACAGGACCCTGAGTTTGCCTCTTTTGTAGATGAGTACCTAGCAAATGATTGCCAATGATATTTAGCCAAATTGCTAGCTGAAGGTGCTACCTTACCTCCAGGATTTGACATTAGCACCTTACAAACTCAACCTACACAAGGGACAAACATAATGACTGCTAGTACTACTATATCTCAAGTAAGCACAACTATGCCATCTAGCACATCTACGCAGAGTACGACAGTCCATACTTCCCCATTTGGTATGTCTGGCATGACATTGGGATTTAATTTCACTATAGGGGCATCATCATCCACTCCCTTCGGTCCTCTTGTCAGGAGTAAAAGACCTAAAATGTCAGCCCTTACATCTTATGTTGGTGTCACAAGTGCACAATCAACAACTGTACCTACTGCTAGTATCACGGGTACCATACCACAGTCGATGGCCATACCTAGTGCTCAAATCACTAGTACTATACCAAAGATTACACAAATAGGAGACATTCCCTCCTTCCAATATGACAATCAACATCCACTCTCCCAGACTAGTAGTCAAAATCCACTTACATCGATCCCGAATCAGAGTCCTTTTTCATAGATTGGTAGTCAGAATCCGTCCACACAGATTCCAAGTCAAAACCAATTTACATCGATTCTGAATTAGAATCCCTTTTCACAGATTGGTAGTCAGAATCCATCCACATAGATTCCAAGTCAAAACCAATTCACATTGATTTTGAATTAGAATCCCTTTTCACAGATTGGTAGTTAGAATCCGTCCACACAGATTCCAAGTCAAAACCAATTCACACCGATTCCAAACTAGAATCCTTTTTCACAGAGTGGTACTTGGAATCCATTTACACAAAATCTAGGTCAACTTCAATTTATGTAGATACCAGACCAGAACACATTTACCAACATTTTGAATCCAAATCCACCTCCGATGCCAATGTTCAATTGAAACCCATCACAAGACTTTGGATTTTAGAACACATACACGGATCCGCATAATCCTCCTAGCACATCTTTGACCCAAGTTGACATCCTACAAACAAAAATGCACACATTACAAATGCAAATGGATAACATGTCGGTGTAACTAAGAAATCATTTTCAACAAAGGACATATGCCCATTCCCCTTTGATAGATCATTGTACATGACACCTTTCCCTCACAGATATGTCATACCGAATCTTCCTAAGTATAATGGAAAATGAAACCCAATCAAACATATCAGGGAATTTTCTACCATATGCATAGATGTTGCTTATGACCCCACGTATCTTATGAGGCTATTTCCAAGAAGTCTTGTAGGAATTGAACTAGAATGGTTTTCGGGTCTAGATTTTGGCATTAGATCTTGGGGTGAACTAGTTGAGAAATTTGTGGAGCAATTCTCCTTCAACATTGACCATGAGATAGATATAGCAACCTTGTGCCACACAATGCAAGACAAAGGGGAAACATTCATTGCTTTCTTCTAGAGATGGAGAACTATTGCTAGTAGGTGTCCTATTGAAATACCCAAAAAACAAAAGGTTACAATGTTTCAGGAAAACCTTCATCCAAAACTCAGGAGTAACTTAAGGGTACATTGTTGTACATCTTTTTCAGAACTAGTGGAAAAATGGGTGATAATAGAGAGGGATCTCATTGAAAAGGGAAAACTCAAGATTACAACGTCCAATCGAAACCCGATCGTACAAAACATCCCCACGGATAGAAACAGATTTTGGTCTTGCAACAAAAATGTCACAAATGATGGGGTGCTTGATGCTCAAACACTACAAGCAGGACCCCTCCTCACATTACAAGGACCCCATAACTTTTCTAACATGCTTAATGTTGTCAATCAACCTCCTAACATGGCCCAAAATACTCAACGTCCACAACAAATGAGATTCCAAAAGCATGAATTCAACCCCTTAGGGGAACCCATTGAGTCGTTCTTCAAACAACTGTTACAACATAACCTTATACAGCTACAAGAAACAAGACAATACGATCCAGGACAATTTAAACCAGCTTGGTGGGATGACAATGCCTTTTGTGATTATCATAGGACTAAGGGACATAACCTACAAAACTGTCGACAACTGAAGAATATCATACATGATCTTGTTGAAAGGAGAATTATTGAGGTTAGTGGACAAAAAAAAAGACATCAAACACTGATCATCAAGTCTTTTCAGACCCACTACATGATCATGGGAAAGGAACTATCCCCAGTTCAAGTACTAAGACCAATATGTCAGCCAACTATGTGAGTATCAAGCATAACTATGATAGTGGCAAAACCATTCATTGCCTTCGTGTTGCTGATGAGAATATCAATACCATCACTATCAATACTAATCTTGAGTGTGTAGTAAATACTCATCATACTATGTTCACTATCCAAGGCCCTCCATCATAGCAAACACCCCAACCTTCCAAGTTACAATATAACTTACTTGACCAATTGGGGAAGACCCTAGCCCAAATTTCAATCTTGGAATTGTTGTGTATTTCTCTTGAGCATCGATCTATCCTCAATATGGATTTACAGAACACCACGGTCCCTAATGACCTTGATGTCAATTGTTTCCAAGAAATGGTGGGCTACTTGACCAATAATCACCATGCCACATTTTTTGAACAAGACTATGCAACAGAAAAGACAAACCACAATGACCCTTTACATCTAGAAGTCCTTGTTGATGATACCAAAGTTAGACAAGTTTTGGTAGATAGAGGAGTAGGGTTAAATCTTTGCACTTTAAAATTAATTAAGGTTCTAGGTATCTCAGAAGCATGCGTAGACATGACCAAGAGTATTGTCATTAAAGCTTATGATGATGAGGAATGAAAATCAAAGGGAGTGGTAACACTTCCTATCAGAATTGGTCCTATGGTGACGGAGACAAAGTTCCAGGTCTTGGATCTCACCCTCCCTTATAACCTTCTGCTAGGTAGACCATGGATTCATGCCATGAAGGCGGTCCCTTCTACGTATCATCAGTGTCTTAATTCCCTTACAGTGGCATAGAAATAACTATACATGGTGATCCTGATCCTTTCCAGTACTCCACCAATCTAAAAGAGATCCCCCAACGTCAAGTACAAGTGAACCAAGAGGCTTCATTTTCTAATCCATCGTCTTATGTTGACCCATCCACACTCACTCGAACATCTGTTTCACCCTCACTTCCTACCACTCCTAGGGTTGAGATCCAAGACAAGGGTTGTGGAGAGTATTACATGAAGAATTCTTATTGTGTTAGCCATTTGGTTCCCGCTAAGTCAAATGGTTTACCTACAACAGGTCGGGGATAGTCTATGATCACTATACATGTCCCCCCCACAACAACTTTCACCAAATGGGGTGAATTAAGCAAAGAGGTTGTCAATGCAGAAGATGTCACTTCTTGGCTATATAGGGAAGATGATGAGAAACCACTCTTACTGGCTCATATTCCTACAAATCTATATGGAAAGGCTTTCAAAATTATGCAAAGCAAAGGATATGATGGACAGAGTGGTTTAGGCTTAAACCAAGATGGCAGAATTGAACCAATATTTTTTTTTGAGTGGCCAAAAGGAGTAGGGCTAGGGTTTCAACTGATTCAGATTGGTGTTCCTAGTACTCCATTACCCTTGAGGAAGTATGTGCTTCAGAAGATATTAAGACATCTCATGAACATGTGGACCAATATCATTGTAACTCCCCTGACTCTAATGATTATGAGTGGGAATCGCTATCCTCTACTTCTTCCATGGACCTTGACAAGTTATTTGGAGAACTTGACTTGATGTTAAGTTCCTCACCCAATCCCTTAAATTCCTATCCGCCAAAGAAAATGACAAAAGAGGAATGGTTTAAACACTACTATTGGGAATCACTTGATCCTATCCCTTGGCAACCTGAGCCACCTATTTCTGATATTCAAACCTTGGCATTAGGCCCACCTATTCATCTACCTAGGCCCAAACCTAAGAGAAAAGAGGACCTGGTACAAGATTTTTGTAACCACATGAATAATTCAATCTTTACCTTGACCCCATTAGACTTTGTTAACTCTGACGATGAAATGCATTTAGTCTATCCCCAACTCATTGATTGGGATCAACAAGGCACACCTGTCTTAGACACTTTTGAGAATGACAAAGCAATTGTTGAGTTCCTGGGATTACGTGAAGCATACCTAATGGGGATCATAAGGCTGGTTTTACCATTGACTTGGACAACAAAGCATATTTTGGGGAATCTGTTCAACCCTCCAGTCATAAAAATGAGAAAAAGAATAAGCAAAATAAAAAGGATGAGTCTCTAGGTGAAAACTGAAAGGCACCTTTAGACAATGAAAAAGTAAAAAGAAAGGATGCATCCGAAGGTGAAAACCTCTCTGAGGCACCTAAGGATGGAGGTTTGAACATTCTTCCCATTGCACAAGAAAAGTCACCCATGCTCGTTGAAGAATTAGTAGAAGTCAACATAGGCACAAAAGAGAATCCTCGACTGGTTTATTTGGCAGTGTCATTGACAACAGAAGAGAAATCGGAGTTCCACGACTTCTTTGCACAGAGACAGATAAATTTTGCTTGGTCATATGCGGACATGCCAGGCTTGGACCCTGAACTTGTTCTACATCACTTTCCTTTACAACCAGGTGCTAAACCAGTAAAACAAAAGTTGAAAAAAATGCATCCACAAATTGCTTTATTAGTCAAAGCAGAACTCAAGAAGTTGTTAGATGTTGGTTTCATCAGATCTATCGACTATGTCGATTGGATCTCCAATCTTGTACCAGTCATTAAACCAACTGGGGGCATCCACATCTGCACTGATTTTAGAGATATCAACAAAGCTTGTCCTAAGGATGACTTCCCTTTGCCTAACATAGACATGATAGTTGACATGACAACAGGATATGAGATGTTGTCCCTTATGGACGGATTTTTAGGATATAACTAGATCAGAATTGCAACTGAAGACTAACCTAAGACAACTTTCACTTGTCCTTGGGGAACATATTGTTGGAATGTTATGCCCTTCGGACTCAAGAATGCAGGAGCAACCTATCAGTGTGCCATGACTACTATCTTTCATGATCTAGTACATAATTGTATGGAGGATTATGTCGATGACCTTATTGTAAAATCTAAGATGAGGGAAGAACATCTACAGGTTTTAGACAAGATATTTCAGAGGCTAGAAATGTATAAAGTGAGACTCAATCCAAAGAAATGTGTGTTTGGAGTCAAGTTAGGAAAGCTGTTAGGTTATATCATTTCTAGATGAGGTATTGAAGTGGATCCGACTAAGGTAAAAGCAATCATGGACATGCCTCCGCCCACTAATATTAGTCAACTAAGGACACTACAGGGAAGGTTGCAATCTATCAGAAGATTTATAGTGCAGCTAGCAGACAAGACACATCCTTTTCAACATCTACTTAAGAAAGGCGTACCCTTTGCATGGACAACTAGGTGTGGAGAGGCTTTTAAACTGATTAAAGAGTATTTACTCACACCACCTGTCTTAATGCAACCTGTTGAAGGAAGACCATTGATTTTATTTATTATGGCAACCCATTCATCACTCAGAGCATTGTTTGCACAGAATGACGATGAAGGTCATGAAAGGGTAGTTTATTATATCAGTCAAACTTTGGTAGGTTATGAGCTCAACTATAGAAACATTGAACGTGCCTGTCTTGTAGTAGTATTTGCTACCCAAAAACTAAGGCACTACATGCTAAACCATCAAACAATGTTGATTGCTAAAATAGACCCTTTGAAATATCTTCTCAGCAAGGCAGCATTAACAGGGTGACTGGCCAAATGGGTTATGATACTTAGTGAGTATGATATCCAGTATGTAGAAAGAAAAGCTATTAAAGGACAGGTCATTGCTGATCAGTTAGCTGACTCACCCATACAGGCAGATCACCCATTAGTTGTAGAATTTCTTGATGAGTTCATATTCAAATTTGACACAAAGATAACATGGAAACTGTACTTTGATGGCTCACATACAAATCATGGTTCAGGAGCTGGTATAATATTTATCACACCATAGGGTGATTCCATCCCTAAGTCATTCAGGATTGCATTTCCATGCACTAACAACATGGCAAAGTATGAAGCTCTATTGACAAGGTTATGCATGACGGTCAAGTGGAAAATTAAGGTTTTACAGGTATATGGCGATTCTCAACTAGTAATTAGATAGGTAAATGATGATTATGAGACTAAGGATGAGAAGCTTGCTCCATACAAGCGTATGGATGATAGCTTTAAATAGTACTTTGACAAAGTTGAATTTCATCAAATACCTCATGTTTTAAATAGGGCAGCAGACACTATGGCTACTATTGCATCACTTCTTGACATTCCTAACAACGTGCCTAAATTTGAGTTCTTGGTCAAACAACTTTTGGTCCCAGCCTACGATATCCCAGATTCTGAAATGGTGTGTGATATTATTGGTCCCGATTCCCCATGGTACAAAGAAATCTATGATTACCTTCATGCCGAAGTCATACCCATTGGCCTATCCAATAACCAACATAGGCCATTCCTCTGCAGGTCAGCCAAATACACCATAGTCGGAGACACCCTATATAGACGTGCCTTAGATAATACCCTAATAAGATGCCTTGATTCTACTGAAGCACAAGCAACCTTGCATGGGGTGCATGAGGGTATATGTGGTTCCCATTCTAGCAGTCCTACCTTAGCCAAATAGATTATGAGACTGGGTTATTACTGGCCTACTATGAAAAAAGACTCATATGTCTTTGTAACGAAATGCTGCCAATGCCAAGTTCATGGAGACTGGATACATGCCCCAGCACAGGAGCTTTGTCCTATCATGTCACCATGGCCCTTTGCCCAATGGGGACTCGACCTCATAGGAAAGATCCACCCCACATCATCTAATTGACACAAGTTCATTATCACTACCACTGAGTACTTTATGAAGTGGATTGAAGCCATTCCTATGGCATACATTACCGACACACAAATTTCTAGATTTATCCTGAACTATATCATCTGTCGATATGGTGTCCCTTAGTCCATAATCACTGATAATGGCCACCCATTTAAGAACCAAGAAGTTCGTCATCTATGTGAAGAGTTTCATATCCAACATCATTTCTCTACTCCATACTACCCACAAGGTAATGGCCAAGCAAAGGCATCTAACAAGACCATCATTAGAATCCTGAAGAAGTCAGTCAATGATGCTGGTCGTGACTGGCATTTACAGCTTAACCCTACCTTATGGGCTTATCGCACAAGTATCCACACTCCCACTAGTGCTACCCCATATTCAATTGTATTTGGTTATGAAGCTATTCTCCCTATTGAGGTCGAGATTCCTTCCCTAAGGGTATCCTTGAAAGGCCACATTGATGATGAAGAGTACTGAGTGTCGAGACTCCATGAGCTTGAATTCCTGGATGAGCGAAGACAAAAGGCATTAGACCATCTCCAAGCATATCAGAATCACATTCGTCATAGCTATAATAGGAAGGTGTTGAACAAAAACTTTGACATTGGTGACCTGGTTTTAATGGAGAACCCAAAGAATCAAGCAAAAAGAGACAAACCTGGAAAGTTTGAACCTAACTAGTTAGGACCTTATGTTGTTACAGAAGGTTTTGGATTAGGAGCATACCAACTCTCTACTCCTAAAGGGGAACCATTGGCTTCACCAATCAATAGTATGCATCTAAAAAAGTTCTACACATAGCTTCTGCGAGCCTTTGTCTTAATTAGCAAAAATACAAAAAAAATCAGAAAATCATAAAAATCGTTATCAAGGTGAAAACCTGGAAAACAAGCGTCTTGGTAACATAAAAAAAATTAGATAATTTGGAAAATAGTAAAGTCAAATAATTCGTCCAATAGTGAAAACCACTTCGGTGGTGCTTTGGATAGGTACCATGGTGAAAACCTGGTAAACAGGCGTCATGTGTACTCGACTTTGCTCCTTTGTCTACTATTATTCTAATCTACCTTGTACATAGTCCTTATCCCTGTACATAGTCCACTTCCCTATACATAGTCCTTATCCCTGTACATACTACCTATCCCTGTACATATCTTTTATCTTTTATACCCATCGCTTGTATATACCATTCATAATAAGTAGTAGTCTTTCCCATAACCTGAACCGATTGACATCGAGTGCATTTCATATCCCCCATTTTTACCCTATTCATAATAAATTGGTCTTAATACTCGACTGGGGGAAAACACTTGACATGTGTCATATTGGTTCTTACATTGGTTGTGTTGAAGACGTAAAAACCATGGAGAATCCACAAACATCACAAAATGACCTGAGAAAACACAAAAACATCAGAAAACTTCAAAAAGAAAGAAAAAAAATCAAAACATTTCAAAAATCCAAAAACAGAGTTAGAGTCAGTCGCACTTGTCAGTCTTTGTCATTTGTCGAACTACGTTGCCTCTGCGACTGGACATAGGCAACACTATCTACTGATGTTCCCTCGAGGCATTAGGTCAGTTTGTTTAGGTTTGTCTGTATAAATTCATGAGTCAATCCATATGTCTATATGACAAGGTCATTAGTTGTGTGGAACTACGAGGTCTCTGCGTGTACAACGTAGACAAGGCCATCAATCTATGTGCCCTCGAGGCCACACTAGGTCAGTCCATTAGGGTTTGTCACATTCACTTTCACACATGTCTTCTATTTTTGTAGTCAGTCTTGTCAGTCAAAGTCAATTTGAACTACAAGGTCTTTGTGTGTACAATGTAGGCAAGGCCATCAATCGATGAGCCCCCGAGGCCACACTAGGTCAGTCCTTTAGGGTTTGTCGTCACACACAGTCAATTGTCAATGTATCATATCAAGTCATGTATCAATCTGGTGAACAAGTCAGCAATGTCTCTATGTCAAATCAAACAACTTGCCAAACAAAACAATCAAAATAGATCAATAAATGTCTACTACATAATGTGTCCTTCTTGGAAACAGACATTATCATAACAATCAACCTATATCTTATATAGGATGGGTCCTTCCTAAATACTGATATCAGCAATGCAATCTATGTCTTATATAGGATGAGTCCTTCCTACATAATCGATAAGGTCAAACATAGCCTTATACAGGTTATCACATCAACAACATCTGACTCAAAGTCTTATACGATACATGTCTTTCTGAAACTAGGCTTTGTCATGCCTTATATGGATAATCATAACATCGAAACTAGACTCACAGTCTTATCCGATATGTGTATCTCCTAAAATTAGGCTCTATCAATCAATAAATCAAACAAACAAATCATGTTTTGGCAAATATTTTACTGGATTTTTGACTTTATGGCTTATTTATCTTATCATTTATCTTGAATTGATGACTGGGATTCATGTTACTAGCTTTCTCAAGTATGTCCCATAGAGGATTTAGAGAAGCAACAATGTATCAGAATTCTATTTTCTTTGACTGATGTCTGTCGACTATCTTTTAACTTTGATTTTTGGGTCATGTTACTAGTTACCTCAAGGATGTCCCATGAAGGATTTAGAGGAGAGATGACATCTCATGACCCGTCTTTTACTTTGTTTGCTGTCTGTGGTTTGTCCTGACAAAAAGACTGGGGCAACTTGTGCCCTTAGTATGAGTTAATGACAATCCTTGTCTGCGACTGTCTATTGTTAGCAAGTGGATGACCTTGCACACCTTGATCTATGTCATATCTTGGTGTTGGTCTCCATTTGTATTAGTCCCGCCCAATGATGATAAAGTGCAATACCTTTTGTGATACAATGAAACATCGAAGATTGCTAATAATAACATCTATCTCTTGTCTTTCATTATTATTCATCATTTTTTTTGCACTAACATTTCTTCTTTTCTACATCTTCACCACCATTATCTATTTTCCTCTCCTTTTTTTCTTTCATCTTCTAGTTCTCTCACCAATTTTGAGAGCACACTCATGTTCTTTGAACCCACCTATCCTCCTAAAGGGGGCATACCTTCACCTGTTTTACACTGGGGCATGACTGGGCCATATTTCTTATCGATTTTCTTTGACACAATGCCTAAGTGACATTGTATCAAAGAGGGGCAAATGTAGACACCAAAATTTGGTTTAGGCCTGTGACTTCAATATTCTTCATAATTCTTATTCTTCATGGTCATGATTAAATAATCCTAATTATTTAATTAATTCATCTTAACATTAATTCTTCTATTGATTAAATAATCTTAATTATTTAATTAATTCACCTTAACATTAATTATTCAATTGATTAAATAATCTTAATTATTTAATTAATTCATCTTAACATTAATTCTTCTATTGATTAAATAATCTTAATTATTGAATTAATTCATCTTCTTTTATTTCTTCTATTAATTAAATAATCTTAATTATTTAATTAATTATTTTATTCTTTATTAAAAACAGATTGCCGGGTATCGTGGACTATAAAATAATATTATATTATTATTTTTTTTTTATCTGATTAATTAAATAAACACTTTTATTTAATTATGTTACTAATTAACCTTATCCATCTTGTCAAATTAAATAAATTCTTATTTAATTTATTCTTTATCATATTTCAACTATAATTAAATAAATTCATTATTTATTTAATTATTCATTTAAAAATCCCTTCATCATTTAATTAAATAAATATTATTTATTTAATTATTCTTCAAATATCGAGTCTTGAATTAAATGAATTATTTAATTCATTAATTCTATTTTAACGCATTCCTCTATATTTTAGATAATTATGTGAGTTATCTAAATATTCACTTTTACTCGACTCGACATCTATTTTAATTGTTCAATTAACTATTGATTTGATGTCTGAGTGGCGTCTTCGAGTAATCTCTTCATCAAATCATTCAAATCATCCAGTTCTAACTCAATTGCATGTACATGCGGATTAATTAAATATTCTTATTTAATTAATTAAACCTTGTGTGTGTGTTCAAACAAGAGTTGTTTTAATCAATCTTCATCTTTGTCATGCAAAGATAATTCTTCTATTTTCGAATACCAAATTGAAGATTAAATCATTTATTTAATCTTTAATCCTATTTCTAGTTTGTATCACTCATGTCACCTCTGACAGTTATCTGAATGCATGTCTAATCTATCAATCTTAACCGTCCATTGATCTTTAAATCTTGACCTGTCATTCGAATAATCAATTTTCTATAAATTGATCTGTCATTCTTCATTTCACTCTCTTGCAAAATCTTATGACTTTTGAGAGCACCTTTGTCTTGAATCTTCAATATTTTGCTAATCATTATCTTAGGCTATACTTGCATGAATTTACGAAAAATTTGAGGGCAATTATACTACACAAGCAAAATGGAGAAGGGCAATCGAGATGAATCATGGAAATACGTTTGAAATTGGTGAGATTGTTTCAGTTTGATTACGTTTTACTTTCCTTTGTTCTTTGTTGCTTAACATTTAGATTTGCATCTTAGATTTTAGTATTGCATGTTTGCTTCTAATCTTCTTTGTTGTCTTGTGCACTTTCTATGGTGTTACAGGTACCAAATTTGACACCCATTCTGGATAATCTATTGGTCAATTGAATCCTGCATCTAATAGCTTTTTTAGCTCCATTTTGACTGATAGGGTGATATGAGGATGCTTCTTTCGAAGCTTTTGTTTAATAGGTTTTGCTTCTGGATACACTGCTAAGTGGTGAACCACAGTCTTTGGATCAAGCCCTGGCATGTTAGCATAACTCCATGCAAATTTTATTTTTCTTTCCCTTAGGGATTCCGCTAGGAGCTCTTGCTCTTCTGATAGTAGTGATTCTACATAGAATGTGATATGTGGGGTCTCCTCTATTCCTAGGTTGATCGGATTTCATTTTTCTACCAAGATTGCTGACTTTTCTTGATGAATAGCTCTTAAAGGAAGATTGAATCCCCCATCCTCGAGTTCCTCAGAGAGGTTTTCACCATTGGATGCATCCTTTATTTTGACCTTTTTCTGGTCAGAGAGTGCCACAGTGTGGTTTTCACTCAAGGACTTGGATATTATTCTTAATTTCTCACTTTTGCAACTGAAGGATTCAATCGTTTCCCCATAATAGGCAAGTGTGCCCAACTCTATTATGAACCCTGCTTTATGGTCCCCATTTGGAATGTTATCCCACAATCCCATGAATTCTGAGAGCGCTTCATCATTTTCAAATATATCAAGAACTGGTGGTCCTCGTTGGTCACAATCAATGAGTTGGGCATATACTAAGAGGATCTCATGATTTTTGTGGTCTATTTCAAAAGATACGGTGCTAATAATGAAAAGAGTGGTATCCTCAAATAGCCTAGGTAAGTTGGTCAGGTGATCCTTGTCATCACTACTACTATAGACATCAGTTATATCAAATGTAAAGTTATCTATGACTCTACCTGTAGAAACTAGTAAGCATAGTTCTGCTATGGTTGGCTGAGGAGGATTATTAGCTCTTCTAATTGGAGGACATCAGCCACGTATGGTTATACTCAGAGGGGTACATCCAAGGCCAATATTTATTATCAGTTGCATATCCAGAATGATAGGTGTTATAAGCCCATTGTCGTTTTATCCTAGTCTTTGATTTCTATCGTAGCCCATTGCGAGCATCATTTTCAAACCCTTGCTTTTGTCATCTATTGGTAAGTCTGGTACTGGTCTTTCATCTTGATATAGCATGTGAGATGGATCCAACTCAATAACTTCTCGTCCAAGGTCTCCCCAACTTGTGAAGGTGGGATAGTTTTCAGGAGACGTCCAGGATGTGGAGGCTTCATTTATTTGCGGTCATCCCCATGATCTAGGAGATTGTGGTAATTATCCTACCACAAAAGAATTATTAGGGATTTTTTAGTTGCCACAACCGTTATCTTGGATGATGAGCTTGATGTCAGAGATGGTGGGAATGGCGAGTGTCTCTATCGCAGAAGTGGATGTGAGAGTAGCAGGATCGATGTAAGGTGTGGATGGGCCCTCATCATTTTTTGGTACTTGGGGGATTTTGTAATACTTTGCTTCAAGATTTTTGCAATATGAGAAAGGTTCGGGATCTTCATGGATGGTCACTTCTTGTCCCTTATGTGTGAATTTCACACATTGGTGGAAAGTGGATGCTACTGCTTTCATCGCATGAATCCATGGGCATCCTAGGAGGATGTTATATGAAAATTCAAGGTCCAAGACCTGACAAGTGGTTTCCATGACAGTCGGCCCTACTTGAATAGGGAGTTTGATCGTGCCTTGAGACACTCTTTCTTGATTGTTATATGCTCTTATTGTGATGCCCTTTCCTTTGTCGATGGAATCCTTTGATATTTTTAATTGCTTGATAAGGCTGAGAGAACAAATATTCAAACCCACACCTCCATCTACCAAGACCCTTTTGACTGTGCTTTTATGCATGATGGCTTCCAAGTGAAGCACACGGTTGTGAGATGGTTGAGAAGGGAAATCTTGGTCAGAGAATGTAAGAAGATTAGGCATAATGATATTTTTGATCATAGCATAGAATTGCTTTGCATCAAGATATGTGGGGATAGTGGATGAGGCCAATGCTTCTTCAAGGATTTTCCTATGGGTAGATGAGATTTTTAGCAAATCCATGGTGGAGATTTGCATTGGTGTTTTCTTGAGTTGATCTAGGACATTGTAGCCATTAAGAATGGATCTAGATGCAGGGACTCTATTTGGTTGGGATGATCCTGCGATGGTTACTTTTCTGCCTCTTGTGGTGACTCCATAATCTTCGGCATAGGTGCCCTTGATGGTGATGACCATGCAGTTTTCATCTAGGAAGGTGATGACTATTTCATACACATGATTTATGTTTGAGTGGGTTCCTTTTGCTTTATCTTTGTTATTGTTATTCCCTTTGTTGCCATTATTTGCATTGGATTCGTATATATCTTAAGATCCTGATTTCCTGTAGGTTGTTCCACTTTTATGATTCTTTTATCGATGAGATCTTGAATTATGTTCTTTAATCTCATGCAACTATTCGTGGTATGGCCTTTGATTTTATGGAACTCGTAGAGTTGATTCTCGTTATACCAAGGAGGTTTCACATTTGCTTCTTGGTAATTCTCAAATGTAGGTGCTTTGATGAGTTTTTTGTCTATCAGCTTTTTCATTATGTCCTCAAGTGGTTCCCCCAAAGTGGTGTATTTTCACTTTGGATAACTCTTGCATTGGGGTGGTCCTCTTTGATCATTGAGATTATTGATTGTTGGATTGTTGTTTGGTTAGTGTGTCGTGTGATGATTGTTTTGGTGTTAGATTTGGATTTGTGGTGTGGGTGTATGTTGGTGAGGGGCACTAATGACCACCTTGGCATCGATGACACCATCATTAGTAATGTTTTTGTTCCTTTCCCATGTGTGAGGTTTATCATTGTAATTGGAGGGTGGTTGATTGTTTTGTTGTTCGGGGTATGAAGTTGATCCTGCGGGTTGGGTCATGAGGGCTCATTCGATGCTGAGTGCCTTGGGGATCAATTGGTCATATGTGGTGATTCCTTGAACCTTGAGATGAAATTCCAAGAGGCCTTGAAGGTTGGCGATGATGGTGCAAACTTGTTGTTCTTTTAGCATGGTCCACTTGCCCTGATTGGCCTTGGATCACCATCATTGTAGGAATGAAGTGAATGATTCACCCTTTCCTTATTTCAGAGCTGAGAGTTCTTCTAGACTAACATCCATTGCAATGTTGCATGCATAGTTTGTTATGAATGCATCTATAATTTCTTGGAATGTCCTAATGCCTGAAGGTAAGCGAGAGAACCATTCCATAGCTTGGCCTGCCAAACTCCTAGGGAATATCTGCATTAGATAAGTATCATCATATGGGAATTCTATGCAATGAACCTAAAATTCCTTGATGTGATCTTTAGGGTTTCCCGTCCCTCGATATTTGTCAAATTTTGGGATCTCAAATCTCTTGGGGAATGGTTTCATTACTAGGCTCCTATCAAATGGATACAGACACAAGTTTCTTGGTGTCTTTGTTGTTTGCACTGATTGAAGATCAAGCACTTGTTGCGATAGCAACCTGATTTGTGTCGTCACATCATTTTGAAAATCAGGGGGGATGAAGGTGTTTTGGGGTGTTTCGATCGTGGGTTGGATGGGTGGGTTGGTCGCTGTGTTGTTCAATGGTATGTGTATGTTCTATCAAGCTAGGTAGGCTTCCACCTGTTGTTGTATGAACAATCCCTATTGTTGATCTTGCGGTTGTTGTGCTAAGATTTGTGCTTGTTGTTGGGCTGCCAATTTGGTTGCTTCTTGCTGCTCTTGATATTGCTTAATTGCTTGCTGATATGCTTGCAATTACACTACTTGTCTTTGTACAAGAAGTTGTGATTGTGCTTGTGCATGTTGTGCTTGATATTGGGCATTTTCTTGAGCTTGTGCTTGCGCTACTTGTGCTTGGGCTTGTTCTTGTGCCGCTTGTTGTTGTAATAGAGCTTGTGTTTGAGCAGTCTTTTGTGCTTACAATGCTTGCAATGATTGAGTAGCTTGGGCAACTTGTTGTTGTTGCAATAAAGCTTGGGCTTGTTGTGCATGTAAGGTGGCTTGGGCTGCTTGGGCAACTTGCACAGCTTGAGCGGCTTGTTGAGCAGCTAGTACGGCTTTTTGTATTTGCACTTGTTGGTATCCCCTTTGAAAAGTAGCTTGCAATGCCGTGTTGTATTGACTTGATGTGATGGAATTTGGTGGTGGTGGGGGTGATGGTGGATTTGGAATGGTGTTTGTGGTGGTGGTGGGGGTGGTGGTGGTTTTGGAATGACATTTGTGGTGGTGGTGAATGGTGATGTCGTGTTAATGATTTGAGTGGTAGATGGTATTGTTGATGTGGCGGTTTGAGTGATAAGTGGTGCTGTTGATGTGATTGGCCCTTGAGAGACCATGCTTTGCAATGTTATGGGGGTGTTTGATGATGTTGTGATTTCTTGTGCATTTGTCATCTGTTGTTGCGATATTGACAACAAATTTTGAGTGTTTGGCATAATGCTTTGATTGATATTTGGGATGTTAGTTTGATTAATAGTTGGTAAAGTTGGAATCCCTAAACCAAGGAGTGGTGTGGATGATGATGGTAATGGTGGAAGGGGTGGAAATGTAAGGGGTGTGAGTTCTTTTGAAAATGTTGTGGTGTCGAAGATGCCCGCTAGTCTGAACATGTCTCCTTCTTGTGAATTTGTGAGGAGAGGAGGTTGAGGTGTTGTGCGGAAAAATGTTGATGATGGATCATGATGGAAAGTGAGAGGAACATTCTTATGTAATGGGTTTTCAAGTATGTTTTTTTCCAAGGTGGTGTTTGCATCCAAGTTTTGATTATTAATAAGGGAGTGTCCTTGAATAGCATTGAGAAATGCATTTCCCTTATTAGCATTAGGTTGGGTTGGAGAAAAAGATGTCATGATTTGTGAAATGTTTTGAGTGATATTTTGGGATGGGGGTGTGAATGAGATGGGAATGGTGGATGAGATTGGAGGAAAAGATGTCTCCACTATGGTACTCATGTCAAAATCCAAAGGCAATTTGGCCCTTTTCTTTGCTAGTTCAAGCATGTATAATGAAGGGTTAAGCCTCATCATGATATTGACGATCTTATGGGTTTCTGAATTTTGAAGCATTTCAGTTATTTCATCGTGGGACATCCCAAAGGTGAGGTCTTCTCCTTGGGCTTCTTCTTGTGGGTTTTGCAATGATGTTAGAAGGTTAACTGTGAGATTTCTAGACCCAATGGGATTCATTTCAGGAGTGGTTTGACTTAAATCACTTGAAGTGGGTGTTTCTTTGTTGGCTTCCATACTCTTCTTGTATTGAGATCTAGTTTGAACCATAAAACAAGGATCAATTTTTAAGAATGGGAGATGAATCTCTTGATTCTTTGGATTGATCTTTATTTTATGCCTCAAAGTGGAAAATTTTAGGATATCTTGAGGATCGAAAGGTGATATGATGATGATGCAAAAGATGGATGATGTGGATGTTATGATATTTTGGTAAATCTTGAAGAAGATACTAGGCTTTTGGGACTTTTGGATATGTTTCAGATTTTTTATTTTGATTTGATTTTGGATTTTGGATTTGTCTTTGATTTTTATTTTGAACTAATAGACCCTAAGATGTTGGATGATTATCTAAGGGATAGATTTGTTCAAAGGATGATTATTTGAATATGTGCGGGGAGAAGGATGCATCTACCCACACTTATTCAAACAAGATGATAGTTTAACTAAGCATATGAAGAAGGATTCATCTACATATACTAAGCTAAACAAGATGATTTTGATGACTTTGACTAAGCATATGCAAAAGGATGCATCTACACATACCTAGCCAAAGGTGATTTTTGATAAATATTTCAAGGATGTTGTCTCAATGATTTTGATAATTTTGATTTTTCCAAAAAGCGTAGCATTAAGGATGATTTCAAGATTTTCCAAAAGGTGATTATGAGATGATGTTTTTTTTTATGTTTGAAGGATGGATGAAAAATATTTGATTTTCTTTGATCCTAAGATGAACCTAAAAAAGACACTTTGTTTGCCTAGACCTAGGTATTGAAGAGCATACAATGCTTCTATAGACCTTTGTAACCAAGAAATGATTTCATTTGAACATACATTTTTGGATTTCCAACCCATGATTTTTGCTTTGGGATTTGGACTTTTTAAGGCTTCAACACATATGAAATTTCATTTTGTTTTAGCTTTGCTTAATGGCTTTATTTTCCCAAAAACTCTTTCTTCGATTAAGTTTTCAAACTAAGATGTCCAATGTCTTAATTTCTTCAAACCCCACAAGATATGTTATGTGGAAATTCGATGAACTGAAGGAAAGGGTTTTCCTATTGTTTACTTAAGTAGAAAAATTAAGATGTAATCCAATGTTTAGAAACTTCTAAGGATGTAAATCCCAAGTTCAAGCAATAACATATGGATTGAGTCAATTGCATTTGTCTCCAAAAGGGTTTGAAATTTGGATAATGATGTTAAGTGTTTGTTTTCAAGATGTTTTCGATTAAGCAATGCATTTTGTAACCCAAAAATAAGTACAACCCTATGGATGTGTAAGACAATATTTGTTGGATTCCCACTTGGACAAGTCCAACTACGCTTATCTTTAGTGAATGGTTAGATGCTTGACCCCACTGGCTCCCCTCCATGACACTCACTTATATGGGGCAGCCAAGCATCAACACCCATGAAAATTCCATGGCATGCTTTCCATTTCTACTAAAATACTGTAAAAGTGTGGGGCGGCTTAAAAACAATTGTTCTTGCACAAAGAAATAGATCAAGGATTTTGGAAAATTCTAGCACATGGGTTTTAATAAGGACTTTCCATTCGTGGAGATTGAACCATACGGCACAAGTCCCCTTTCGGATCCATCTTGTTGGAATCAACTACGTGATATTGGCGTCTACTCCAATACCCACATTTATATACCAGTTGGAAATACTCTTGGCTTTAGAGTGTTACTAGTTGAGTTGTTCCCTCAGGTGAGTACTTTTTCCCCAAGGTAGGCCCTCTAGGATAAACAAAAGCGAATAAGGAACAATATTCGTAACTCAAACAATATTTGTTGGGACCAAAGAGAGAGAATATACATAATAATGCCCCTACTCACACTCGCACAAGATTTTTTTCAATTTTTAAACCCAAATTGAAGTGTGGAGGCGATTGCTTTGTCTCACCCTAAAGTCATGAAAAAGGCCTTTTGATTCTCAAGATCGCTATAAAGTGCAAGAGATGTAATACCCCTCTTGTTACTGTTTAGACTTGTTTTCTTTCTATGCTTTTCGCTTGATACTTGATAGTATTAATTATTGGTTGGTTTCGTGGATTGGTTAGTTTAGATTGATTGATGATTATGCTATTTCTTTTGAGGACATGGATATTACATATGACATTATGGTTTGGTGATGTTAATTGATTTCAGTAATATATTATGATGCAGTGGATTAGTAATTAGTTTTGATGTGATCAGTTAGTTAGAATTATTTCTTATATTTGATATTGTAATTGATAGAATAGTTTTGGTGAGAGGACAGTGTAGCACCACTTGTTCACGAGTTCCCTACTACGCTGCAATTCCTTCTCACAATGTGATGTTTTGATTATATATATATATACATGTACATGATCTTGTTTGGATTGATGAATTGTAGGTATAGAGTCACAATTCCACCTACTTCGGTAGGACAGGGCGAGCATCAATTTAACCCAACGGTCATGATGTTGAAACAAAGATGACAAGGAAGTCACCGTGTCCCATGTTGTTAGACCATCTTGTCTTGTGGTATTGTGCGTCGTTAACCTTGTTATTTTTGCAATTTATTATAGTGGTTTGTGTGAGTGTACTGTTCGTATTTACTTTACGATGGTGTTTTGTATATTGTGATTTATTTAATTAAAGGATGTTAATAAATGTTTATAATAGTTTTGGAATAAATTTGTATTAAAATATAAAAGTTTTATTTTAAAAGTCATGTGGTTTATTTAAAAGTGTAAATTAAATATTTAAATTAGTATTTTGTTAATTTAATTTAATTAACATGTTGAGGATAATTATGAAATAAATAAATTAAATAAATTAAATTGTGTGAATTGCAAGTAAAGCTTGCAAAATCAAAATTAAAACAAAAAGTATTGTTAAATAGGAAAAAAATCAAGAAAAGAAAAGATAAAAAGGACCAATGAGTATTGAGTTTGGTTGAAAAAGTTGGAATTAAATTAGAAAAATTCTTTTAATTTATATTTTTTAGGGGTTTCAAAAAAGAAGAGATATATTTTTATTTAATTGCAAAATTGTGAGTTTTTCATTCACAGGAAAATTTTGATAGAGGTTGCACAAAACTAATAGTTCTGAGATATTGGACCTTCTAAAGTTTTCTAGGGGAATTGTTTTATTTTCTTTCATGGTACTGGGGAGGTTCTTTTGAATAGAATACTAGATTAGAAATCTGAGCAAGAAAATCGAGAGAGGAAGTTCTGAAGGAAGGAACACGAGTTATTCAAAAGGCTATCTGGATCAAGCAAAGCTTCATCAGATTTCCAATATGGTAGGACTCCAAGTTCCATGTTCTCATTTCTCTAGCTTTCACTTTTAAAAGTAAAATTGAAATAAATAAATAAATAGGCTTTCTGTGAAAGAAAATTCTTTTGGAGTTTTAGAAATGTTTTGGGTTGCAAACAAACAGAAGGAAATCTTGTCGAATTTTAATTGAAAATGTCCAATTTCATTATCATTCTACTGTGGAAAAGACCATTTTTTTTATTAAAATGGATTTGTAATATTTATCTATATATATTTATATATATATATGTATATATATAATATATGTATATTTATATAAGTATATACTGTGCTGATATTTGTAAGAAATTATTTCTTCTGGATAATTTTATAAGATTAAATTTATCTATATATATATATTATTACATTTAGATTTATTATGAAACTATGTTTTTGAAATCAAGATATTGGGTTGTACTTCTATCGGTGCCCATAAGCATTGTAAAGGGCCTTTAAAAAAAAAAAAAATTTTTTTAAAAAATTAAAATAAAATTCTTGATTTTATAAGTGTTGGGGAGGGACGGCGCTGGTCGTACCCCCCGTACAACCCCCTCTGCACAGCCTTAATGACTGTACACAATATTCATTATGACTTCTGTGTGCAGCAGTCATCATGACTGTTGTGCACAGTACTTGAAGAGGCCGATGACCTTTATGCATTCGGCAAAGTTTGTTTTTATTTAATTTATATATATACATATATATTATATATTATACATATATATATATATATTTATAATATGTATTTTTATTATATATATTTTTTATGTGATATTTTTGGAATTTTGATTTATATATATATTTAATATATATATATTAATTTCATTTTTAGTATGAAAAATTATAATTGTGATTACTACGCAAAAGGAAAAATTTTATTGGGAATTGGAAATTTTATTGAAATTAATTGCAAAATTATATAAAGGAAAAAGAGGTTTTGTAATGTAATTAACATAATTATATTAACTTTGTGTGAAATTTATTACGTTATTCTATTTTCTAAATCTGCATGACTTCTTTATTCCTTGAGTTATCATTTTGACTTTTATAATGTGGGAACCCTGTCAATCTTATGAACCCAATTTTTGCAGGTTGCGATCCTTACTTTTCCAGAGGCATGTTCTTATCATTGGTTGTTTATCCTCGTATTATGTGCTCATGATTTTGCATGATTTTAGTATTATTATTTTGGAAGGGTTGTACGAGTCTTGTTGAAATTTTGATTATGTGTGTTAGTAGGATGGGTAATTCCTTGCATGTCCTTGATTGAGTTTAAATGCTTTGTTTCTATGGTACAACCCTTGCCTTGTTTTGGGTTTTATTTCGGGGTCTTCTCAGAGAGTGGCTCTTCATGGGGATCGACACCTCAAAAGGAGGAAGGGCTAAGGATAACCCACATAAGAGTAGTTTAACAAGTGAAAACCTAATAATAGAACTTAAGGGGATGGGTAGTAAAAACACATAAGATAATATTGGATACCTTGTCTATGCATTAGGGCTATCACAGACTAATGGTAGACTAAGAAGGTCATGGTCAAAAAAGTCATAAGCTTGTTCTCATGAGAGGTTAATGGCTCCACATGAGCTACCCTATGGGGCCAACACCTCAAGTAGGAGGAAGGTCTAGGATAACCATAGATGGGGCCAACGCCTCAAGTTGGAGGAAGGGCAAGGATAACCCATGTAGGCTATGTGATGACACTCTCCACTAGATACCCTTATGCCTTGTTTCTTGGTTTCCTCTGGAATTGTATTCTTATTATTGTTTTAGATTCATTTGGAAATGTTTTATGCTTGTTTCTTTGGTTACTTGGTTAATGGTTATTTCCTTGCTTGTTGTGATGAGATTTATGGATTTGTGTTTATTAAGTTGATTCGTGGATGTTGTTGTTATGTCCTTTGTAATTTTTGTTGTTGTATTTGGAATTATTATACCATGTTATTCTTTATTTGAGTTAGTCTTATGGCTTTCATGGTCATGATTACTTCCTTGTCACCTTTGAGCATGGGGGGTGGGTTATTTATAACCCACGTGGTTGGGTGGAATGTGCTCCACACCCGTTGGGTTCCCCATTAACATTCATTCTTCTCAGCATTCTTCAGTTGGAGCTTGTACCAGTTGTTCTTTTTTCAATTCAAATATTATTTGTACTATGTAATTATCCCACATGTATGGGAGGACTTGTAATTTATTTATTGGGAACATGTAATGTAATGCCTGAAACGATGTTTTATTATTGATGAACCTTTGTAACCATCCATTGGATAAGATTTATTATGGTTGTAATATGTGATGTAATGGTTACATGGATGTACTTCTGTAAATGATTATTGTAATGTTATGATGGATAAAATTTGGATAAGTTATCTTTTCATTATGAGTTGGTTATGTGATGTGACCTTGTGTGCCCCAGGGGACTTGGCATTATGATGTTAATGTGTAATGTAAATATGTTTTAATGTTAGTTGCATGTTTAATTTGTGTTTTTAATAAAAAAAATGTTTGCAATGATTGTCCTTCGGGGTTTGCACGAAGGGCATTACAACTTGGTATCAGAGCCAATGTTTGCAAATGTTGCGGTCTCTAGGTAGTTAAGTCCATTAGGAAACCTTGCATTTGACTCTTGACCTCACTTGTACCTTTATCTTGTTGTGCAGAATATTCCTTGAGGTAGAGGATGTGGCTGAGCAAGAGGCCATGGTGCTGGTCATAGAGCAAACTAGAAAATTCCTTCAGTTCCTATTTCCCATGGTTCTGAGCATGAGGAACAATAGAGTCTTCACAACAATCCATCAAGTGGTCAGAACCTAGGACAACCTGGATTAGACTATCCATTGTAGCACATTCTTGGAGAGATTCTTGATGGGTTGGGACCCAGGCTAGAGGAGGATAAGCGAGTCAAGAGAGAAAGAGAAAGGTCACCGAGGCGAAGGGAAATAACTACATAGTAGGATGTAGTGATTGATAGCCATATGAGAGATTTGATGAGAGCTCACCCACCTACGTTCGATGGTTTTGGAGGAGGACTGGAAGCTGAAGCATGGTTAATTGATTTGGATTGTTGCTTCGTGATGCACCCCTATGGTAGCAATACCAAAGCTCAGTGTGCAGTTATGCATCTGCGAGGTTTTGCATCTACTTGGTGGCGGCTGGAAGAACAAAAGTTACATTTGGATATCAGCATGGTCACATGGGAATTATTTCTGGATAGGTTTAGGGCTCACTTTCTTTTAGATCATTCGAGGCAATGCAGGGTGGATGAGTTTCATGATCTCAGGCAAATGTTGATGTCTATGGAACAGTATGAATGATGCTTCTATGAATTGAAGTAATATGTAGGGATTAGCCATGATGAAGGGATGTTGGTGCAACATTTTATTTGGGGCTTAAATGCTAGCATTAGTGGTGGCGTATGAGTCTTCGAACTGAAGATGATGGAAATTACAATTAAGAAGGCTTGTTTGGTAGAGGAAATTTTTTCCATGGCCTTGGGTGGTCATATTGGAGTATAGATTGGCAGTGCACCTACACCTTGTTTTATCACTCATGGAGGTCAGTCACAGGTTGCAGGATCTTATAGGAATAGGTATGCACCCTCTAAAGGGGTTCAGGGACATCAGTAGCATCAACATCAGTAGCAACAACATCAACAACAAGTAGTAGTAGTCGTAGCCAAAGCATGAGAAATCTCATTCTCAACAAGGTGGTAATTCTCAGTTTCGTGGGGATCAAAATCAGAACCGGGCCCGTTAGGAGCATTTTGAGCAGCTTGCACCTAGTTTTCAGTTAGCACCGAGTCAAGGATGCTTTCAACAGTCAAATGCCTCATCTGAGGGCAGAGGATTTGGCCAGGGTACTGGTTGCTACTGATGTGGGTAGAAAGGACATATCGCTAGATTTTTTCCACAAAAGAGCACCTCTGGATTTAATCAAAGATTTGCTGCTTCTGAGTCGACGGTGGGTGATGTGGGTAGGTCTCATCAAGTATTTTCCATGGTTGATGACCACCAGGTTGGGCACTAGGGTGCAAGTGCATAGGTTTCTAGTAGAGGACGATGATTTGACTTAGGGGCTCGTAGGTGAACTCGAGGGGGTCCGATGGTGTCCTAACGTTGAGATCTTGGCAACATGGGAGGATGCCTCCTATATTAGGGAATATTATTTTCTTTTTTTTATCGACTCTAGGAGTAAGCCGAATTTATGGTGGGGAGGATGTAATACCCCTCCTATTACTATGTAGACTTGTTTTCTCTCTATGCTTTTCACTTGATACTTGATAGTATTATTTACTGGTTGGTTTCGTGGATTGGTTAGTTTAGATTAATTGATAATTATGCTATTTCATTTGAGGACATGGATATTGCATATGACATTATGGTTTGGTGATGTTAATTGATTTCAGTAATATATTATGATACAGTGGATTAGTAATTAGTTATGATGTGATCAGTTAGTTAGAATTGTTACTTATATTTGATATTGTAATTGATAGAATAGTTTTGGTGAGAGGACAGTGTAGCACCACTCGTTCACGAGTGGCCTACTACATTGCAATTCCTTCTCACAATGTGATGCTTTGATTATATATATATACATGTACACGATCTTTTTTGGATGCAGGAATTGCACGTATAGAGTCTCGATTCCACCTGCTTCGGTAGGATAGGGTGAGCATCAATTTAACCCAACGGTCATGATGTTGAAACAAAGATGACAAGGATGTGACCCCGTCCCATGTTGTCAGACCGTCTTTTCTTGTGGTATTGTGCATCGTTAACCTTGTTATTCTTTTAATTTATTATAGTGGTTTGTGTGAGTGTACTGTTCGTATTTACTTTACGTTGGTGTTTTGTATATTGTGATTTATTTAATTAAAGGATGTTAATAAATGTTTATAATAGTGTTGGAATAAATTTGTATGAAAATATAAAAGTTTTATTTTAAAAGTCATGTGGTTTATTTAAAAGTGTAAATTAAATATTTAAATTAGTATTTTGTTAATTTAATTAAATTAACATGAAATAAATAAATTAAATCATGTGAATTGCAAGTAAAGCTTGCAAAATCAAAATTAAAATAGAAAGTATTGTTAAATGGGAAAAAAATTAATAAAAGAAAAGATAAGATAAAAAGGACCAATGAGTATTGAGTTTGGTTGAAAAAGCTAGAATTAAATTAGAAAATTTCTTTTAATTTAAATTTTTTAGAGCTTTTGAAAAAGAAGAGATATATTTTTATTTAATTGCAAAATTGTGAGTTTTCCATTCATGGGAAAATTTTGATAGAGGTTGCACAAAAATAATAGTTCTGAGATATTACACCTTTTGAAGTTTTCTAGGGGAATTGTTTCATTTTCTTTCATGGTACTAGGGAGGTTCTTTTGAATAGAATATTAGATTAGAAATCTAAGCAAGAAAATCGAGAGAAGAAGTTATGAAGGAAGGAATGCGAGTTATTCAAAAGGCTATCTGGATCAAGCAAAGCTTTGTCAAATTTCCAACAGCGCAGGACTCTAGGTTCCATGTTCTCATTTCTCTAGCTTTCACTTTTAAAAGTAAAATTGAAATAAATAAATAAATAGGCTTTCTGTGAAAGAAATTTTTTTTGGAGTTTTAGAAATGTTCTGGGTTGCAAACAAATAGAAGGAAATGCTGTCAATTTTTAATTGAAAATATCCAATTTCGTTATCATTCTGCTGTGGAAAAGATCAATCCTTTTATGAAAATGGATTTGTAATATTTATCTATATATATTTATATATATATATATGTATATGTATATATATAATATATGTATATCTATATAAGTATATACTGTGCTGATATTTGTAATAAATTATTTCTTCTGGATAATTTTATAAGATTAAATATATCTATATATATATTTATTGCATTTAGATTTATTATGAAACTATGTTTTTTAAATCAAAATTTCGGGTTGTACTTCTATCGATGCCCATACGCATTATAAAGGGCCTTTAAAAAAAATTAAAAATTGAAAAAAATTAAAGTAAAATTTTTGATTTTATAAGTGTTGGGGAGGGACGACGCTGCCCGTACCCCCCCTATGCAGTCTTACTGACTATTGTACGCAGTACTTGAAGAGGCCGACAACCTTTATGCATTCGACAAAGTTTTTTTTATTTAATTTATATATATATATATATATTTATAGTGTGTATTTTTATTAAATATTGATATATATATATATATATTGTAACATTTTTGGAATTTTGATTTATATATATATTTAAAAAATATATATATATATATAAATTTCATTTTTAGTATGAAAATTTATAATTGTGATTACTACATAAAAGAAAAAAATTTATTGGGAATTGGAAATTTTATTGAAATTAATTGCAAAATTATATAAAGGAAAAAGAGGTTTTGTAATGTAATTAAAAGAATTATATTAACTTTGTGTGAAAGTTATTATGTTATTCTATTTTCTAAATGTGCCTGACTTCTTTATTCCTTGAGTTATCATTTTGATTTTTATAATGTGGGAAACCTGTCGAACTTATGAACCCAATTTTTGGAGGTTATGATACTTAGTTTTCTAGAGGCGTGTTCTTATCATTGGATGTTTATCCTCGTATTATGTGCTCGTGATGTTGCATGATTTTAGTATTATTATTTTGGAAGGGTTGTAAGAGTCTTGTTGAGATTTTTATTATGTGTGTTAGCGAGATGTGTAATGCCTTGCATGTCCTTGATTGAGTTTAAATGCTTTGTTTCTATGGTACAACCCTTGCCTTGTTTTGGGTTTTATTTTAGGGTCTTCTGGGAGAGTGGCTCTTTGTGGGGGTGAACACCTCAAAAGGAGGAAGGGCTCAAGATAACCCACGTAAGAGTAGTTTAACAAGTGAAAACCTAATAATAGAACTTAGGGGGATGGGTAGTAAAAACACATAAGATAATATTGGATACCTCGTCTATGTGTTAGGGCTATCACAGACTAATGGTAGACATAGAAGGCCGTGGTCAGAAAAGTTGTAACCTTGTCCTCATGAGAAGTTAATGGCTCCGCATGAGCTACCCTATGGATCCAACACCTCCAGTAGGAGGAAGGGGTAAGATAACCATAGATGGGGGCCAACGCCTAAAGTTGGAGGAAGGGCCAAGATAACCCATGTAGGCTATGCGATGACACTCTCCACTAGATATCCTTATGCCTTGTTTCTTGGTTGCCTCTAGAATTGTATTCTTATTGTTGTTTCAGATTCATTTGGAAATGTTTTATGCTTGTTTCTTTGGTTACTTGGTTAATGGTTATTTCCTTGCTGGTTGTGATGAGATTTATGGCTTTTTGTTTATTACGTTGATTCATGGATGTTGTCATTATGTCCTTTGTAATTCTTGCTATTTTATTTGGAATTATTGTACCATGTTATTCTTTATTTGAGTTAGTCTTATGGCTTTCATGGTTGTGATTACTTCCTTGTCACTTCTGAGCATGGGGGGTGGGTTATTTATAACACACATGGTAGGGTGGAACGTGCTCCTTACCCGTTGGGTTCCCCATCAATGTTCATTCTTCTTAGCATTCTTCAATTGGAGCTTGTACGAGTTGTTATTTTTGTAATTTAGATATTATTTGTACTATGTAATTATCCCACATGTATGGGAGGACTTGTAATTTATTTATTGAGAACATGTAATGTAATGCCTTAAACGATGTTGTATTATTGATGAACCTTTGTAACCATCCATTGGATGAGATATATTATGGTTGTAATATGTGATGTAATGGTTACATGGATGTACTTCTGTAAATGATTATTGTAATATTATGATGGATGAAATTTGGATAAGTTATCTTTTCATTATGAGTTGTTTATGCGATGTGACCTCACATTTCCTGGAGGACTTGACGTTATGATGTTAATGTGCAATGAAAATATGTTTTAATGTTAGTTGCATGTTTACTTTGTATTTTTAATAAAAAAAAAATGTTTGCAATTTTTGTCCTTTAGGGTTTGCACGACGGGCATTACAGAAGCTCATACGTCCTTTTTCAATGAATTTAGTTTAAGTAAGCCTTGACGAAAACAAAGTTGCACTTGTTCTTTTTAAATCCACAAAGAAAAATGTGAGTTCTTTTTAAGCACCAAAAAGACAAGTGAGATATTTTGTTGAATTGTTAAATTCAAAACAAACTCTAATAAGTTGTATCCCTAATGTTCATTTTAAACCTTCGCAAAAAAATTGGAAAGATTCTTTTTAAACCCAAACAAAAATTAGTGTCCTAAGAAAGAAGAGATAACAATTTTGTGAAAATGTGTTAAACAAACACTAAAGTGTTAAAAAAAAAATTGATCTTGCAAAATATCTTCCTTATGGTTCTCTTTCTTTCATTTTCCTTTGGTTTTCCTTCTTCGCTTTCCTTTCACCTTCTTTGTTCTCCTTTGTTTTCCTTTCGCTTTTCCTCTTTTATCTTTTACCTCATTTTCCTTCATTTTCACCTTTACCTATAAACACAAAAACAAAATAAGATATTAGAAATGAGATTTATGCTGAACACATAATGCATGTGTTTAATAATAACCTTAATGTAAGAGTTCAATTTCCTTGAAACCTTAAATTATGCATTGATAATAGGTATTTAAATTCCTTTTCATGACAAAGGTTTAAATGTTGAAACATATACACAATGGTGATTCAAACCTATCCACATTATTAGGTAAGCATAAAAAAGAATGTGTACCTTAATAGCATAAAATGATTTAAATCCCTATGAGCATCATATATTGTTCTTGATTTAAACTAACCATTAGTGGCATTCCTGAAAATAAAAAACATTGTTATTTTGGATTGGGGATCAAGATTTCTTCTCTTCCATAAACAAGGTTTGAGCAACTGTTACTTTTCATCTACACATTCGACTTATCTTATATTCCACCTTGGTATGATGCAACCTTTCAAGAGAATACCAAATGATAATTGTGAATTTATGTTAATACGCTACCTTCCTTCCCACATTTCCCACTAGCAATTGTGAATTCATTGTATTCTGCCAACTTCTTGCAATTATGGATGCGTAGACCAAGCACATGAATCATTTGACAAGGATTCTAAAAAAAATGGCGTATGCAAGAAACTTAAAAGAAATTCCAAACAAATCTCAACCAACATACTCCCTTTGTCAGCATCCTTTCTACCTATATCCTATAAATGCATTTGAAAATCTTCTCAAGACAGACACACATACTAAAAGCAGCAGGGAGAATTTAATTTGGTCGTTGAATCTAGATCGCCTCAATTAGATTTATATCCCTGTCAGTACACCATACTATATAGATTGAAAAAAAGAACAACATTTTTCAATCATAATACTATCAAATCACTCTCAAATGCATTCAAGAATAATATCTAACAATTTGATATTCAACAGGAAAACGACATGAGTAAGATATAGATTTAAGCAATTATTTATTGTATACTTTTTTCTGTGCCCAAAAAAAATGGTCACACTGGAAGAATAGGGAATTTATTAGTGTGCAAAATCTTGAGTCGATCTCTTCAAATTGTGGGGGCTGCTTGTGTATGCATCAATTGCTTGTGCTTGCCGACAATGTGTGTGTCAAGCCTAGATAACAAATTTTCTTTAAAGACTTTATCACTATGTTAGTTTTCAGTATAATGGCCATAATAGATGATAAGTCAAACAAAACACATCACTTCAAATAATGGCCAATATGGTTCACCAACAACTGTATTACCATATGCATCTGTAATAGATGTTTCTTGCACTTGCACACATTACCTTGTTGTGAGGTGCACAATAGACTTGTCAGAAAGAACAATGTTATCCTTTGATGTGAGAAAGAGGGATTTTGGAGGACGTTATCACCACATTTAATGAACGGCGCATGCTTTGGGTGGCATCCAACGAAGACCATTAATGCCAGAAGTTGTAGAATAAGTGGAAATTATGTGAATCCAATAGTGATGTGTGGCCAATTGTTTCTTAGGCTTCTAAAACATGGCTAGAGAACATGGTCACATGAAGAGCCTGACTTGATATGGCGTAAACTTTCAAGCAACTGTTATTAGTAGGCCAAAAAAAAAACAAATTGAGAAAATAAAAGAAAAGAAAAGAAAAGAAAAGCTTTCAAAAACCTTATAGTGCCATTATGTGGAAGTATAGATGATGCAGTTTAAGTGTCAACAATCCCAAAGACAAAGGAAAGCAGGCATGAAGAGTGACATAATCTAAATTTCACAGAACACATTTATGGTGTTTAGCCACCTCAAAAGCGCAAACACTACACAAAATCAATTATATTTTAAGTCCAAGAGATGCATTAAATGAAGGCTCCATGGGTAAGGCTATGGAGATGTGTAAAAGATGAAATCATTAAGTGAATGTCATTTTGTACAGCATGGGTAAGGCTATGGAAATGCGGGTATGTGCAGGATCATCATGGAAAAACCAGGCCCTTAAGTGGCAAAAAATTCAAAAAAATCAGAGTTAGGCAACTTGATGTAAAAAATTGAATAAGTTATCTATATTATTTCAAAAATATGTAAGAATAGAATCTATAGAAAATTGAATGTAATTTCTAAACTACTAGGTTTTTTTTTTTTTTAAATCTATATGGTGAAAATTTGAAATTTCAAATGCAGTAGTGCTTAAATTTTAAGGAAAAAAGAAGAAGTAGGTGTCTGTCTGACCACCCTAACCACAATAAAATGATAATATTTTTTATAATATTTTAGACATAAGTAGAGGACTCATTTTTGAATGTGATGCATATTTTTTTGTAATTTTTTTCTAAGTAAATAATTAGTTATGAATTTTGCATGTAAACATTTAAAAAATATAAAAAATCATGTGTCTAACCACCTTAACTTGGTCAAAAATTCATGAAATTCATTTTTTCTATTTTAATCTGATAGTATGCAAAGCATAGAATGGGATGCATGTTTTGGATTCCAAAAATGTGATACCGTTTGAAAGCTATAGATGTTTTTCAATCAGCCTATCAACCAGGACTTTAGTCATAATTCAAGTAGAAAATAAATATTAATTATTTATTAAATTAAAAGTAAAGAATAATTTATATTGGTTGAAAGATGAGAATATCCTTTAAAAACCCTTTTCATTTCATCAATTTTGGGTTTAAAAAAAGTCGTCAACCATATACCCTACAAAAACCCATCATATTGCCACTTTTTGGCCCATCATGATCCTGCACATACCCATGCGTTAAAGCTAGAAGCATCAAGTGAAGGTCATATTTAGGGAAGCAAATGGAAGGCGGCATCAATAGAAAGTTGTACGATGTGAATGCATATCTGCTAATATATTCCTGCCACCAACGTGGCTTCCTTAGTGCAACATCAAAAGGCTTTAAACTAGCACTCACTTCAAAACAATGCTTTGAATAAGTAATATGACTGCTTATTTCACAGGGTCAAGCCATCCACGTAGACCACAACTTGGAAAAATGATGAGAGAAAGTTAAAACAATGTAGATAGTTTCAACAAAAATGGACCTGGAGTAAATACAGTAGCAAGAAACTAAAATTCATATATTAATTCCCTTTGAATCCAAATTTTGCATTAAGTTAGTTGACACAAAAAATTTCATAAGTACTTAAGAGGTAAACAAACAGAATACAATACAATATTGAGTTCACAAGTAGCAATCATATATCAAAGAAGCAAATGCTTGAAATATTTGTTGAAGAAGCCCTCCTTCTAGCTTCATGATGAAGCACCATAAAATCTGCAAAACTCTATAACCTCAAACATGGGTTAGTTGTATGCAAATTTTATCAAATGCTACTATGAAATAACATCTTATGCTTCAAAATGCAACAAATAACAAAAAGGATCAAAAATACATTCCAAAAGCATAACATGTACCTATTCCATATTGGATTGGTGTCAATTGTGTCAATGACCCTTTCCCAATCCTTGCTAAAACTCAAATGATGCAATGCAATGGTGATGGGAAAAATTAGTTCTCAATTGAAGAGAGTAACTTTGCATGAGAGTGTAGATGATTTGATGAGGAATCAGACCTCTACTTATAGATCCACAAGTTGAAAGAATGCTCATAAGAGAGCAAGGTGGGATAAAGATTTTACCAATGAGATGAGGCCACTTGTCAATTTGTCATAGGTTGAGGAATGTGCAAGTTTTGGCCAATGTGCCAAAGAGGGGGAGATTCAAATTTGAAATTGTGAATTAAATGTTGAGAGGGGGACATGAAAGAGAGAAGTTATTGCAATTTTGGAAGGGACAAGCCAACTTGTCTTCATATTCAAACTTGAGGGAATATTCCATTTTTATGCCAAGTTGAAAGAAAATATTGAATTTATAAATGAATTAAAATAATTTATTGGTGCAAGTGGAAGAAGCTAGAGGATGTGATGGGTGGTTAGATTAGGTTAATCCAAATTAGATTAGCTTAGGCGATGATTAGTTGATTTTGACCCATTTGAGTTGAATATTTTGATTTATTTAAATCAAGAGGGAGAAATATGACTTTTGAGACTTAATTAAATAAAGTTTGGTTTATTTAATTAAAAGGTTGATGTGAAGACTTTGATTTATTTAATTTAAATGAATAACCTTAGTAATGAATTAAATAGTCCTCATTTACTTGGTGAATGGATTTGATGAGCTTGATTAATTTAATGAGCGGATGAATGTGAACTTGGTTTACTTGATGAATGGACCTAATTAAATGCATGATGCTAATTTTGCATGCCTACAAAACTAATAAAAATGAACAATATTATGCTTATCATAGATTCTTTGGCCATCATACCAACCATTGTCATCCTTTAAAGAAAATATTGAAGAAGTTTTCACCCTCTAAGAATCAAAGTTGACTAAAATCACATTCACTTCACTCCTTGCCATGTAATAATTGTAGGATCATAACACCCTCACTATTACATGTTTTACATTCATTGAAAAGGGTATGTGCAAGATCATGATGGGCCAAAAAGTGGCAATATGGTGGGTATTTGTAGGGTATGTGGCTGACGACTTTTTTTAACTAAAAATTAATAAAATGAAAAGAGTTTTTAAAGGATATTCTCAGCTTTCCACCAATATAAATTATGCTTTATGGTGATCCCACAATAGTGGTTTACAATTTTTGGCCAAACTGGACACTGAAATTATTATTTTTAACTAAATCTTCACTTTCGGGCACCTATAGCAACTAAACTGTGAGGAATTTGAAGATGGTGCAAACTAGAGTTTCATGAATTTTTTTCTATAGATTATATATATATTTTTTTCAAAAATTTTGGAATCGGATTGCACTTCTTTCTCCATCTTCCTTGAAAACTAGTTTTTTTCATAAAACAACATTTTTAAAAAGTGACACTCACCGTATAATGCATAATTTTTTTTCCATGAAGGATAAAATTATAATTATTTTGAATTTAGATTCGTAACTCTGATATCTAGTTCTTCCACTTGGTTAGATAGTTATTTATTGAATACTTTTTCTTTAATCAAGTTTCAAATTCAAACCAATTATAATTCACACATAGCGTGACCATATAATGTGTAACTTTTTTGGTATGTATTGAAATTCAATTTTTTTTTCTTTGATGGATCAAGGACTTCAATATATAGTGCACTAATATTTTTAATTTTATTTTTTAATGATCTGCTATTTTCCCACATGTGCAGAACAAAGAGCTTGATTTTTGGTGAAAAACCTACATTCACAAGAAATAAAAAATAAATATAATAATTAAATTAAATTTATTTAAAATTATACTTTTTGGGAAGCTTACAATAAGTACTACATACTTGAAAAAAATAAATTTTAAATGAATTCATTTTATCCACCAAAAGGTAAATCAATAGTGGTTTTTTATCAACATTTTGATAGGTGCTAAGGAGACTTTGTTATAGGTATGGTTTAAAACTAGCGGGGTTCTATCCAAGGGGGTTTGATTTAAGGTAGTTTTATCAAACCCTCTTCAATTGGAATTCTTTAAATGGAACCTTTTAAGGCTTAAATAATTATATTTTCTAAACATATGTGATTTCAACAAAAATTAGTTCCTCCCAGAAATTGTAAACCAGCTTTGTGGGATCACCATTTACTTTGAATTTATTAAATAATTATTATTCATTTTCTATTTGAATTATGACTAAAGTCCTAATTGATAGGTTGATTGAAAACATCTATAGATTTCAAACGGTATGACATTTTTGGAATCCAAAATATGCATCACATTCTATGCTTCACATACTATAGGATTAAAAAAAGAAAAATTGATTTTCATGATGTCTTGACCAAGTTAAGGTGGTCAGAGATACGAGTTTTTATATTTTTTAAAAGTTGTAATAAAAAATTCATAATTAATTATTTACTTGGAAAAAAATTACAAAAATATGCATCACATCTGGACATGAGTCCTCTACTTATGTCTAAAATCTTATAAAAAATATTATCATTTTATTGGGGTTAGGGTGGTCAGGCAAACACCTACTTATTTTTTTCCTAAAATTTATGTACTACTGCATTGAAATTTCAAATTTTCACCAAATAGATTTTTTCTTTTTAAAATAAACCTATTAGTTTAGATATTACATTCAATTTTCTACAGATTGTATTCTTACATATTTTTGAAATAATATAGATAACTTTCTCAAATTTTTACGTCAATTTTTCTAACTCTAATTTTTTTGATTTTTTTGCCACTTAAGGGCCTATTTTTTGCATGATGATCCTACACATACCCAAAATCATTCTCTTTATCACAAGGAGCTCTTTCTCATCACTTATCTCAGTTCATCCTTGTTCTGTACTTAGTGGGGGCAAGTGGTTAGATAGCCTTGTCCTTGCTTGGGTACTTGATGTTGTCCCTTTGGCTAGTGGTATGCCTTCCGTATTTACTGACTGAGATTGGGATGTAGACAAATTTCTATCAGTTGAATCACATGTGACTTACTAGCATTTTTATTTATTATATTTTTTATGTTTCTTTATGTCATTGCATGTGTGTAATGTGATCCCCTGTACTGCTATGTTTGATGTATCTATCTTTCTTTTTATGCATTCCTCTATTTGTTTCTACATTCTTCTCTATGTTGTAAACATTTTTTCTTTTCATTTGTCTCATGTTTTCCTTTTGGGGATGATGCAAGGTGTTGAGAAACTTAGGTCTATTCCATGTTGACCTGAAAGTAATTTTCTTTGTTTTCACTATTTTTGTGTCATTATTCTAGTTTAATGAGTATTTGGGGATTGATGGCATTTATGATCTCTATAACAACATTATAGCAAAGATATATTGACCCTAAATCCATATATCCCTTATGTATTTTTTGGGGAAACCCCTCATTCCTTTTTCATGGCATAGATTTATTTTAGAGACATATGACTTGGCATAGGGCTTTCTGAGGAAGCTCTCATGTCTTTGGATTGAACATTGGCTACTTTAAAAAAAAATTATAACAATAATGGTACTAGAAACCACTTTAAAGTGGACACATACATTGATAATATCTTGACATTTTTCATGTTTCATGGTGCGAGTTTATTTTTTCTTGTGATGTGTCCTTTGATTGTTGGTGTCATTTGGTTTGATTTCCTCCACGAGTGTGATATTTCTTAGCGTACATCTTCCCTCTTACTGGTGATACAACACACTACATTCCCTAAGTTGTGAATCTCTTACTCTTGACTTTTCCTCTCTTGGAGACATTAGGCATGATGTTCCCTAAGAAGAAGACCTTACACAAAATAACTAAAATCCCTTTGAACAAAAAATTTTACTAGCATTATTGTTCATAAGTGTCTAGCATAACACAACTTATTAACCTTATGAATCTTGAACCCTATTCAAGGCCACCAACCATAACACACCTTTCCTGCTTGTGAAGCCTTGCCTTGTTCATAGGTGTTTAGCATAACATAGCTTGTTAATCCCTATGTTCATAGGCTACCTAGAATAACACACCATGCTTGCCTAAGGATTATTTCCTTGTTCATAGGTATATAGAATAATGCAGCTTGTTAAACCCTATGGAGCATGAAACCTAGCATTGTGGTGTCTTATTACATTTTTTAGGAATATATCTTTCATATGGTATGGGAGCCCAATATGATTATCTAATTTTCCACACTTTTTGGATACTCAACTAGTGGTCAACTTGAGGTTCCACTACCCTAGAGTGAGCATGTGCAAACAAATTCGATGGCTTAGATGTGTTTGTTGGAATTATGGAGCCTTGAAACATGAGTATGAAGTGTGGATGGTTTTTTTTGGTTGTTCCTATGTTGTCATTTATGTCAACATTGTGACAATTGTATGAGAAGTTTACTTGGTTTATCAGAAGTTTTTTTTTCCAGTAATGTTCTTTTGTGATGAGCTATAGTGAGTTGGTAAATTTGAGTTGGGAATTCACCGCAAGAATAGATATGAATATAATCTCTTAACCATATTATCATGTCTCATTCAGATGAATATTGCCTAGATCTCAAGAATTTTTGGCTGGTGAGCAGAAAGTTATCTCTGATAGAGTTCAACTCTGTATTTTAATGTTGTTCCTTGTTTGGCATATCAGTTTTGGAGACTCACAATTTAATAAGGGGAACATTTTAATGCTACATTTTTAATGGTAGTCTCTGTGTTGATAGTATGATGAGAAATTGATGTGATCTCAGATCCATAAGGTGTTTTCTTTGAGGATTGTATGTTGGTGTGGACATGGAAAAAGTAACCCTTTTACTTTTCCTTGTTTTGTCCCTCCTTGTGCCTATTTGGCTTGATTTTTCCTTGATTTAATGTTATAATGTGGCCCACACATTCACATTAGGTCTTAAATCTTTATGAATCACTAAGACTTTATGATGTCTTGTAAAGGTGTTGTGAAGTGTTGTGATACATTTTCACACTTTTCAAGACTCTTCTTATTATAATTCACCTACATACCCCCTTTTTATAACTTACCAAGTCTTCTTTTAAAATGTTTTAAAGTCTTGTAACTAACTTTCATGATTTTCTAGACTTGTCATCAAAAATACACCTTTCTTATGCTTTATTTGGTCCCTCTATTCATTTATAGGCCTTAATTAAGTGTATTTTTTAATGTAAACCCAACATACATCATTTGAGAAAACTTAATTTCTGACACCCATTCACATGCCTTGAGTGGGACCCATTTGCCACTAGGGGTGAATGAGTCCCTCTTGGCACAAAAATAAAAATAAACTTAAATTTCTAGTGGGTTTTTATTCCTAAAGACCTAAGGTTAGCTTGTGATATATTTTCAAGAAACTGGGGCATATGTGTGTATAAATACATGATTTTCTATTAATTTTAACCCCCATTCACCCCAATCAACTTAGTTCATCCATGCATCATAACATTGAAGCATTCTCGTCACTCAATCAAGAAATATCAAGCATCTTGGAGCAACCATTTACATATCTTCGAACTTCAACAATAAGTGTCTCATGAGTTTATGATATTGCATGTTATTTGTTCATCATTGTATTCTTTATTTCATTTCATTATCAAGATTTTAATTACCAAAGTGGGGTTTTACCAAGGCAAAACCCTATACTCTAACCCTTAACCCTTTCCCCCCTCTTTGGATGTGTGTTTGAAGGTCTTCTAGGCAAATTTGTCAAGAAAAAAAAGTTTCAAAAAGGTTTTGCAAAGTCATCAAAGTCATCAAAGTCAACATAACCCTAATTTAAGCTTGGAGACATCTTTCAGCCCATTTTATACTAAACCATAGATTTTTGGTTGTAGGGTGTTATGGCTCTCTTGCTGAATCAGGGTTGTTCACCTAAAGGACAGAGACAAACCCCAAAATCTAGGTGGTTCACTCAAACTAATGCAAGTATAATAGAAATATGAATGGAATTTTCCTAGATGAGATGGTATTAAATGCAAAGAATTGATAAATACTATTGATCATAAATGCAAAACTTAAGAAATGCAATTTGTTGGGAAACAAATTATGATATGCAAAAACACACAAAAATGAAAGCAAATTGTAACAGAAATGAATGAAACTGAATGTGTGCACCTCGTAACTTGTTGGAGATTGGAAATGACTTCTAAATTTTTTTTGATGTTGGAAATTTGGCCTACAGGGATTCATTCGCCATTCTATATGAATTAGTGTTGCTTCTGAGAAACTATCTGCGCGACGCATTTTGGAAAAATGGGTATCCAAAACTATAAAAAAGCCTTTTTAGACCTAGAAATGGGACTCATTTTCAACTAACGATGAATGAGTCCACTTTTCAATTTCTAAAGATTCAAAAATGGAAATAGGAGCCCTTGGTATGCACTTCGGTTTGCGACAAGTGTTCACTTTCGAAAGTCCAATTTTTGGCACTGTAGGTGACTTTTAATGATATTTTGGCTTGGTCAACAATAAAATGTCTTAAAAAAGTTTGCAATACAATATTCAATTGTTTCTAATCCCCCAAGATTCCTAAATCTACAAACACACAATAAGAGGAGGAGAAATGTTGGATGTTAGGGCATGGGGGTATGCCTTGGTCAAACCCCTTTTAGGTAATTAAACCAAATGAAGAAATAATATGAAAAATGAACATGAAATGAAGAAATTAATACCTTTCCATGATGATTGATCTTGGATTGTTTCAACAACATGAAGAATCTACCCTTGAATGTTTGAAAGATGCTATCTTGGTGACTTGAGATAATAAAACCCTAACTTGCTTGACTTGAGATAGAAGATAAATGATGAATAAGATGAATGTGTTGTGAATGAATTAAGAGATGTAAATTAGGGTTTAGAGACTTATATTTATAGGAAATTCACCTTATTTTGTCATTAATTGGATCCCTAAGGCTGACATGAAAGAAAAATAAACTTAAATTCAAAAATTTCCCACTCAAAACTCAAAACTAACCAAAATGGGACTAATTCACCACCTTGGGCAAATCAATCCCACCTAGTAAGGACTCATTCACCCAGATGGGTGAATTAGTACTAGAGGGGTCCTTTCGATAGTTGCAATGTTGGGGAATGAGGATTTTTAGTTCTTATGTTGATTTCATTTGGTATTTGATCAAATTATGCCTCAAGATGCATAATATGGGGTAATAGGGGCCTATTAATGATGATGTAAAGATCAATTAGGGATTGGGATACAAAATTCAATGTGAAAGTGTGAATAAATACACTTTACAACATTAAAATGAGGTCCAGATAACCTAGAAAGGCACAACATCCAATGTGAATGTGTAAGGAACATTACAACACTAGATTAACATTAAGTTTATTTTACAAGCCTTCTGGATTGATGTGAAAATGTCACTAAATACATTTTATAATTTTGAATTAAGGGAAAATGGGTTCAATATGTCTAGAGATCTGTGAAAGTCTTTTACAACACCTTTATAAGACCTTGATAAATGCATTTTATTCAATTTCCAAGGGTCCAAGAACTATTGTGGATGTGTAAAACATGCGAAAAAACTGAATCAAGGTCTCATTAATTCCAATTTATCATTAATTATTGCCAAATCAAGCAAGAAATACTTTTTTCTATGGTGCATTAGCCCCCACTTTAGTGAGAGGATGAACTTGCTTCAAACTTATGCTAAAGTAGACATTTAAGAAGGGGTCCAATCGTACCAATGTGGATGGTCTAGGATAACAAAGATCAAGGAGGTAGTCAAGCCCCTAGGATCCAAGATCCTATGTCAAACCAACATAAGCAAAAATGGACATGCACAAGGTGAATGATTTGCAGCAAGATAAGATACATGATCATGCAATAGCAAGAGCTAGAAGGAAGAGAAAATGATAGGGTGGATCAAGCTTCAACCATTTTTCCAACACATTGTGGATTAGGTCTAGGTTGTTTTTCATAAAATGTATACTCACTCTAGGGTGACAGATCTCTTGGTTGTCTACTAGGTGAGAAGGCCCAAGTATACTCACTCTGGGGCCACATAACTTTTTCTTGTCTGTGGGTTGAGAAATCCAAAACATACTCACTTTGGGGCCAAAAAACTCCTAGTTATCTGTAGGATGAGAAATCCATAAGGTGGCTATGGGAAAATCCATGCCTCGAAATGGGCTTCCTACTCAGCGATATCAAAATTATACCTCCTGATAACTTTAATAAGGTTCCACAATGAAAATGATTTTTGAGCTCTCTAAGATAATAAAAACTTTGTATGCTTGACACTCATAGACAAACATGATGGTACCACATGCATGCAAGCTATATTATGCAAGGTGGCCATATAACACTTGTTGCAAATGTGAAAATAGTGTAAGGTGTGCTCAAAGGAATTTTTCTTAGTTCATGCAAGGTCTCTTCTTATGGAACATTGTGTGCAATGTCTCCAAGAGAGGAAAAGTCAGAAATATAATGCTCTTGGAGGGAATCAAGCCCAATGACCCTACCAAGAAAATAACACATTTGGAAGAAGAAAAAAATTGCACAATGAAATGTGAGTGGTGATGCATACCCCCACTTTAAAGCATTTGCGAACATCAATACTGTGAGAAATTGCTTTAAAGTAGAAGAAGGCAACATGAGAGCTTGTGCAGAAAGCCCTATGCCAAGTCATATGTTTTCGATAAGCTACGTCATGAAGAAGGCCACATGTTAAATGTGAGCCAACTTAAGGCATGTCGTCCACATTCCAAGCTTGCTCTTACATGTTCATGAAAGGTTAATGACTTGCGAAAGGAGGAAATGACAAGTGACATACGAGGAAAAGGCTACTTAACCCCTTTCCCCCACTTAGTGTAGGAAAAAGGTGAGCCAAAATAATGGATGAAATGCATGGCTGAGTGAAAATCAGTATCAATTAGAGGGATTAGATGCCCCCACATAAGGAAGAACACCAAACTCCATAAGATGTTGGATTTTACTACTCAAAGCCTTGAATTTGTTAGTGGAATGACCAATAACTCTAAGATAGGAACAAAATAAAGTTTTGTAATAGAATTTCTTGTGGGTTCTTGGAGGAAGGGTGATCAAGTGATCTTGGAGGATTCTTGACAAGATACCTTCTTGATCAGTGATAGACGGTGGTCCTGTAGTTGGTGAAAAAGATACATATTGCTTAGTATTATTTGTCATACCTACACAAGACCCTTTAAATTGTGATATTTTTTCTCTCCTGTACAAGGGGTGTAAAATCTAACAAATTCAAATCATTAGTGTTTTGTGAGATGACATTGAAATTAAACGAGGATGTATTTTTTTGTTTAATTTTTGGGAAAGGAGAAGTTTCGAGACCACTAGTGTCGATGAGTTCAAGATGTACTACTGTTTAATTTGATTTAGAGGAATTATTTGTGATATTATTGATGTTGAGTAAAGGCTTTCTTATTTCTATCAGAGGAAAATATCCAAGACCACAATTTGTTTTTTGTGTGATAGGATCGATGGGGACACAAATACCTTGTTCTATAGCACCATATCCTTTTCCACTATATCCAAGTTGTTTCATAAGCTCATAATCACATCCATAAAGCTTTTCCATTATTGTTGGATCAAGTGGTTGTTCATGATTAAGTTCATCAATTTTTTTTTGTGTAATTTTCTTCATTGAAAAAAGTGGTTGAGGTGGATTCTTTCGAAAGGTGATCCAAATTTTGTGTTGACATCATTGTTGTTTCTTTTCCCTTATTTGAATCTTGGTTGATGATTTTGTATTCACCCATGAATTCATGTTCAAAATCCAATGAACCCTAATCATCATCTAACAACTTTGTTACTTGTTCAAGATGTTGTTTGTCTTGTTGTTGTGTGGGTTCCACTTGTGTGGTTGATGTTGATGTGTTCAAGGTATTTTTTTTTTCTCAAGTTGTAAGACACTATAAGTCTCAGGATCATAATCAAGTGTGCGGAATGTGTTGTTGAAGATGTATTTCATTTTATGATGAAGAGTAGAGGGCACCCCATTCATTGCATGAATCCACAATTTGCCTAAGATAAGATTACATGAAAGTTTATAAGGCATAACATGGATTGGTGTATTCAATGTGTCCACTCCAACTGTAAGAGGTATAATGATCATGCCGTGTGGTTTCTTTTCGACATTGTCAAATCCCTTAATAGATAAAGAATTAGGTTGAATGTTTGTTTGATCAATGCCAAGCCTATCCATAAGGCTTACACTACACACATTAAGGGAAGAAATAGTATCTACAAGAGTTCTCTTTATCCCTTTTCATTTGTATTGTGCTATGATCATGAAAGGATCATTTTTTTTGTGCACATCCAAAGAGGAGAGTTCACTTTGGTGGAAAATAATGTCATCATTCAATCTGTGAATTATGGCTACTATTTCATTTGGTTACACATTAGAAGGGATAGGAACTTTTTGTAAGGCAATTTGGATAATGTTGTGATAGTGAGGGGAGCCTTGAATAAGGTCCCACAATGATATCTTAGTAGGAGTGTTCTCAAGTTGCTTGATAAGATCATACTCCTTTCATCCTAGCAAGAAAGGGCTAGGTAGGATAGGATTAGGAAATGGTAAGGATGTCAGGGCTGGTGTGGTGATTGTGGATTGTTTCAAGTGTTATATGTATGAGCAATGGTATTATGACTCAGTTTCCCTAAAACATTATTCTTAGGAAGGTAAAGGACAAGTTTAGGTTTATTTTGAGTTTATTATTTGTGTGAAGGTGGGTAGAGAATTAGAGGTTTGTTAGGATGTCCCTTAGGGTATGTATGAGGTCCATCGATCGAGGGGGATCGAATGTACACTTATTCATTCATAACGTCAACAGTATTGGTTTGATGTATCTCTAATAAAGGGAAATCAAGAATCACCTATTTATTGAAGGAAGACATGTATTATTATTATTTCCTTTTTCTAGAGCACCATGATATTCTCCATAGAAGGAGATTTTTTAGAAGAGCTTCAAATAAAATATTCTTGACATTCATGGATTAGTTCTTCTAAAATGACTGCATCACAAGTAGGGGAATGATCAATGGTTGAATTTGCATGTTTATCGATAGTGGGGAAATGAAGGAAAGACTCTGTTTGATGGCCATATTTCCTTAAGGTCTCATTCTCATGTTCCATATTATCTACCCTACTAGGAGATCTTGAAATATGTTCATCCAAGGTCAAAGTTTGTAAATTAGCTTCATCACAAGTGGGGGAGGCATCAAGAGAAGGACCACTATGGTTTTCAAATAGATTATCCCAAATGGTAGGATGATTAGGGAAGGGGGGATCAAGGGTTTCATGATTCTTAATAGGGATGTCTTCTAACACCAACCTATCTTGTTTACATCAAGGAGGGATATTAGGAGATGGACAAGTTTGATTATCATGGTTATGGAGACTAGGTAAGGTGATATTTAGAAGTGCATCTATGATCTTATGTTCTTGTTGTCTAACATCTTCCAAAGGGGAATGAGGAGATGGACAATCAAGACCCTTAATGCTTGTAACTTCCTTCAAAAAGATACCTTTGTCACTAATAGGAGAGGTATCGAGAGAAGAGCAAGTATTCTTGTTATGAATGTCTACACCTCCATTCTCACCAATGGGTAATGTAATGGTTTGTTCAAACCTATGACTAACATGTTCCTCATTGTTGTAATAAAAATTGAACTCATAAGAAGGAATATTTTACTTATCCAATCCATGTTTAACCAAATCAAATCTACATCTTTTGAAAAAAAATGCTATCATGGAAAAACAAAAGAAAGTGTAGTGCAATGACTTAAAATGAAATGCACTTTTCAAATGGGAAACAATTAATTTTCTAATTACATTATTCAACAACCTAAAAGATGAAATGTTGGAAAGGTAAATTTGAAATTAAAGAATGCATGAAATGAGATACTATTTAAGCTAGATCTAATGAAAATAATGTTATAGAAGCTCAACCAATTGATACAGGTAGTTGATGGTAGCAAATATAAGCTTACAAATAGGGTTTTCAACTCTGTAAAAGGCAGTTTCAAGGTTGAACAGGAACTAATTTTCCCAAAATGGTGAATGAGTCCCACTATGGATGTTTGCTAGAGTTTTTAGGAATTTCTAAGTGATTTGGATGTTTTTTGTGCTATATGATGTAGACCTAGGATGTAATTATAGAATTTCAAAAAATTTAAATGATTTGAGATGTAAAAATGCAACCTATATGCACTTTCACTAATGCAAAATTTGAAACCCTAGAATGTAACTTAACTAATTAAAAATTCAATGCAAGCTATTTCTAGGATGATGATGGACTCCAAATCAAACAAGAAAGTATTCAAAAAGCAGGTTCACCAAAATGAATAATAGATTTTTGGTTGTAGGGTGATGTGGCTTTCATGCTCAATTAGGGGTTTTCACCTAAAGGAGTGAGATAGACCACAAAATCTAGGTACTTCACTCAAACTAATGCAAGTATAATGGAAATATGAATTAAATGTTCCTAGATGAGATGGTCTTAAATGTAAAGAACTGATAAAGACTATTTATTATAAATGTAAAACTTAAGAAATGCAATTTGTTGGAAAACATATTATGATATACAAAAACACCCAGAAATGAAAGCAAACTATAAAAGAAATGAATGAGACTAAATTTGTGCACTTGAGAAATATTTGGAGATTGGAAATGACTTCTAATATGTTGTTGATGTTTGAAATTTGGCCTACAAGGACTCATTCGCTATTGTGGGTGAATTAGTCTTGGCTATGAGAAACTATCCTAGAATCCATTTTGGACAAATGGGTATCCAAAACTACAAAAAACCTTTTTAGGCCAGGAAATGGGACTCATTTTCCACTAATGGAAAATGAGTCCACTTTCCAAATTCTAAAGATTCAAAAGTGGAAATAGGATCCCTTGGTTTGCACTTTACTTCCCGACAGGTGTCCGCTTCTGAAAGGTTGATTTTCGGCACTATAGGTGACTTTTAATGGATATTTTGACTTGGTCAACAAGGAAATGTCTTAAAAAAATTTAAAATACAATATTTAATGATTTATAAGCCCCCAAGAAGCCTAAATATACAAACACACAAGAAGAGAAGGAGAAACATTGGATGTTAGGGCATGAGGGTTTTTCTTCGTTGAACCCCTTTTAGCTATTTAAACCAAATGAAGAAATAATATGAAGAATGAAAATGAAATGAAGGGATTAGTACATTTCCATGATAATTGATCTTGGATTGCTACAACAACATGAAGAATCTTCCCTTGAATGTCTGAAAAATGATATCTTGGTGACTTGAGATAATAAAACCCTAACTTGCTTGACTTGAGATAGAAGATAAATGATGAATAAGATGAATGTGTTTTGAATGAATTAAGAGATGTAAATTAGGGTTTAGAGACTTATATTTATAGGAAAATCACCTTATTTTCATATTAATTGGATCCCTAAGGTTGACATGAAAGAAAAATAAACTTAAATTCCAAAATTTCCCACTGAAAACTCAAACATGGCCCAAATGGGACTAATTTGCCACCTTGGGCAAATTAGTCCCACCTGGTAGGGACTCATTCACCCAGATGGGAAAATTAGTCCCAAAGGGATCCTTTTGACAGTTGGAATGTTGGGAAGTGAGGATTTTCATTTCTTATGTTGATTTCATCGGTTATTTGATCAAATTGTGTCTTAGGATGCACACTATGGGGTAATAGAGGCCTATTAATGATGATGTAAAGGTTAATTAGGACTTGAGATATAAAATTCAATGTGAAAGTGTGATTAATTACACTTTACAACATTAAAATGAGGTCCACATAGCCTAGAAAGGAACACCATCCAATGCAAATGTGTAAGGCACATTACAACAATACATTAACATTTAGTTAATTTTATAAGCCTTCTAGACTAGTGTGAAAATTTCATTAAATAAGTTTAATAATGTTGAATTAATGGAAATTGGGTTCATTAAGTCTAGAGAGGTGTGAAAGTCTTTTACAACACTTTACAACACCTTTACAAGACATTGATAAATGCATTTTATTCAGTTTGCAAGGGTCCAAGACCTAGTGTGGATGTGTAAAACATGTGACAACACTAAATGAAGGCCTCATTAAGTCTAATTTATCATCAATTATTCCAAAATTAAGCAAGAAATACCTTTTTTATGCTATATCTATAGATTTAGATCCATCAATCTAACAAACAAAAAAGTACAGACCAGGACACACAAAGTTGACCTTTTACTTTGTAGATTTCTGTAGGTGGACTGATTCACCATACGTGGAAAATGAGTCCCACTACGAGGCTAGAAATATTTTTTTCTAAGGTTTTCTATTCTTGACATCCTGAAACCTGTTCTAACAATTTTTTTGAAAAATAGGACTAATTCACCATCTATGGCAAATGATTCCAAGTGGGCTTCAATAGTGAATTCTATAGAATTCCATAACCTTCCCATATTTTCTTTTAGTTTCTAGGTGCACGCCATTTAGTTTCATTAAATTCTATTTCAATTTGTTTAGGTTTCTAGTTCATTTTGCATATCACAATGTGTTTTCCAACACTACATATTTCTTAGTTTTGCATGCATAATCAATAGCTTTTATTTATTTTCTACATTTATTTAATCTCATCTAGGCATATTTCACCCACATAACATCCATATTTGAATGTTAAGATTGCATTTTGGCCCAATCTTTATCCTTTTAGGTGAAAAGCCCTAGAAGGATCATAAAGCAATTAGGTTACCAAAATCTTTGTTTAAATTTTGGTGAACCCAAATTTAGAAAATTTTCACTTTAGATTTCAAGTTAATTTTTCATCCTAGGTTTAGTTTGCATGAACATTGCATTAGGGTTTTGCATCCTAGGGTTTTCAAAATTTCATTAGTGAAAAAATCCTATAGTTTTCATTTTTGCATCTCCACTTATTTAAATCACTGAAATTCTATATCTGCATCATAGTTCTACATAAGACAATTCTCAAAACATCAAATTTCATTTAAAATTTCTGAAAAAACTCAAAAAAATACATCCATGGACTAATTTGCAACCCTGGGAAAATTAGTCCAATTGCATATTTTGCAAATTAATAGTTTGCATTCTATCATTCTTTCTAGATTTGTTGTTTTCTTGCATTTAGTTTACTTTCATTTATTTTCATCATGTATTTTTTCTCTAATAATTTTTGGATGTCATTAAAATATTTAGTAGACATGTCAAATTTTGCCTTTGGAATTGATCCTAATAACCTTAAATTTCCTCATGCTCCATCAACTCCTCATGAATGTCCTCCTCATGCTATTGAAATCATGGGAGAAGATGATGATAGCATGAATAAGTTTGTAAACAAATTCCTTGAAAACCTTGAAGCTAATGCATCCTTTTATCCCTCCATGAAACAAAAAGACCTTCCTATAGTCTCACCTCCTGATATCTTTGGTTATCTACATCCTGAAACTAATGAAGGACCTAATTTCCCTCCAATAGGTGGACCTAGTTCCTCTAACCAAGTCACTCCTCAACCATTCTATGATAACAAAGTTACAAACACACCAATGAACCTTAAAGAAACTTATGGAAAAGGTTTTACCATCTTAAGCAAACAAGGATGTGACACAAAAACTAAACATAACATTGATCATATTTAAGAAAAAAATCCAAAAGATGAAAACCCAACCAGGTTAGGCTATCAAGATCCTACTCATGACAACAATCCTCCTTTAGAATATTGGAGAATTTGTGATGATGAAATGGTGTTCTTCAATTCTCGCCTCGATCTAAATATCCTCCTTCCTTGTGAAAAACCCTTACATGATTTCAATGATAAGGATGCTAGGATCCCCATGGGTCCTCTTCCACCTTCAATCCATGAAAAAGGTGAATCTAGTAAATGCAAATGATCTTACAAGTTGAAAGAAAATTAAGTTTCCTCTCCATCCACCACCTGAATGTGAAAAGAAATTGAAAATACTTCTAAACAAAGAACTCGTTTTATTACCACCTATGAATAGGTTGGTAATCTATCCTAAACAAGCTAATGTTCCACATTGTGCATATCATTGCATTCTTGGATAGAGAAGTGATGAATGTCATCAATTGAAAGAAATACTAAGAAAGTATCATTTTGATGGTCATAATTGCTATACAATAAATCCATAAACCTCTACCAAACACCACCTCATCATGCAATAGTTGTAGAATCTTCCATTCTCACTATTGCGTGACCTTTCCCATCACCTATCTTGGGTCATTCTTGCCTTACACTTAGTGAAGGAAAGAACTTATTAGCCTTGTCCTATTGATGCATTTGTCCTTGTCCCCTAGCTATGTTTTTCACCTTTCACTTATCTTGACTGAGATTGGGAGGTGGATGACTTGTTTGATGGTTGAATTGCATCTACCTTACTAGTCTTTTGCATTTTATTTTCTTTTTCTTTTCTGTGTTGCAGGTGCATATCGTGTTCCACCTGTGACATGATGTTTGTTGTTCCCTCTCTTTGTGCAATTCTTATATTTGTGCCTTCATTCTTCTATATGTTGTACCTTGCTTTAAATTTTTCTTTTTTTCACTTTTATTTTGTGTTTTCCTTTTGGGGATGACGCAAAGCATTGAAACACCCTATGTCTCTTCCATGTTGACCCAAAAGGTCTTTGTATTTTTCCTTTTTCACCTTTGTTTTGTTTTTTCCTTTTTGGGATGACACAAAGCATTGAGATGCCCTATGTGTCTTCCATATTGACCCAAAAGACCTTGGCTCGCACTCATAAAAGGATATGAATATCACAGTAAAACTTTCCTGGGAATTAGACATTCTGACAGGTGACTAATATCTCTCCATGGACGTTCATTTACTTGTCAAACCAGGGGACGTAGAATTTAAATGGCACAGCAAAATATATGCACTAGGAATTTGTTTTGGTCAAATCTTAGCAAAAATACATACTGGAAAGAAATTCTATCTAAGCCACAGAATAGTAATGCAGAATTCTTTAACTCAACTATGCTTGATTAAAATAGAAACCGTAGCAGCTACGACTGAGGCACAAACCATGAACTGGCCTTATGCTGCAGGAACAGTCACAGGGATGGACTCTCTATGTTGCAGGAGCAGTATAAGACTGAATTTGTATAAAAACTTCAAAGATGAAAACTAACTGGATATCAGCAGAAAAGAACATCTAACTAATTAACTATAGATACTTACTAAGTGGGCCCCCTTAGCAAGCATCTACTGATTACACAGATGTTGAACTTAGAACTTCATAAATTTTTATTCATGAAAATAGAATGAGATACATTGTTTTGTTGATGTGAAAACTAACAACAAACTCTGTTTCTGGTCAAACAGATTCTGTCTTTCATTATCATACTAATTCTTACATGATATCTGCTACTCTATTTCTATCTTACCCTGAATATCATCTATTACTCATTCTATTCATCTTCTACTACTCTCTCGCGCAGGAGGAGTATCTTATTTTTAAATCAGAAGAACAACTAACTAACTAACTAACTTCATCAAAGAAAGACGTGGAAGTAAAGTGTATCCCTGAATCAAGGAACAAACTTCATAAATGAATTTATGTGTTCAACCCGATTCAGAGAGAATCTAGCGCTCCACTCTTTCTAGATTGACTTATCATTAAAAATCTTTCCAAATCAATTTCGGTCAAAGAGTCTTCGCCGGAGCTTCCTCAAAGTCGTGCAGGAAATGGACTTTACTGCAAGGCCGAGATCGGCTGTGCTTGACTCGATCATTCTTCAACAACTTGCGAAATAAAAGGTAACAAACGCGCAAGAAAAGGCATATGGCACATACATGATATCTATTCATTAATCACACATTTTAAATCTACTTCACCATTCAAAAATTGTATACAATATACCAGCCATTTTCGGGAGTCAACAGGGCAATAAATGCAATCAAGTCAACACAATAGGCGGCAGGAATATAAAAGTGTCCTACTACAGGATATCCCCACAAAAGGTTTCAACAAAGTTTAAACAGTCATGAAATAGCAAAAATAAAGTCATTTAAAAGTTTATCATAACATCAAATTATGAGCATATTTTAGGCTCATCACTGCCCCCTACTTAGCCCAATGCTGGTCCTCTAGCATTAACTTTCCTGGTGGTTTCTCTGAAGTTAGTAGTGGCTGCATGACTCTAGAATGGATGTCCAAACCTGTAATAGAATCCTCTAAAATCCTGGCACCTTTCATATCTTCGGTCTTCTAATTCATTGTTAAGTTTTGTAGCCTGATGAGGATACAGGGGCCACATTAGCACAGGGGGTCTGAATGTCAGTGGTAGCCATAGTTCAAATCTTGTTTGAAGTCCCAATTGAATATATCTGTTGGTTCATTTGAGTGTAGCTGTAAAGTTTAGGGGACCATGTGGTTCTGACTTTCTTAACCCAACAGTTAATTTTTCCCAACTTTTCTCATTTCTAGTATATGCTAATCTCCAAAATGAATATTGTTGCGCCTGGAATTCATCATATACTTGCTTTCTTATGTCAAATATTTTCGCTCTGGCTGAAACATTATTAATACCATATGTCAAAGAAAACCAATCTTTCAACATTGCATGTGGGTTTGAACTTTGAGAGCATAATGGGACAAGCTCTGTTTTCTCAATTTTCTCATACGTTTCCCACTGCCTGCCATAATTCACCTCATTTGCTGCCCATGACATAAATGCTCTCAAATGAATATCACCAATGTATGGAAGAGGATTCCATTCTGTTTCAAATGGTATTAAAAAGCCATGCAAATAGAATTCACACAGAGAATTCCTTAACCAGTTAGGGGCTGCTTGATATGCTTCATAAAATTCTTTGGTAGTAGAATTATAGGGTCTTGGTTTCTGGAAATTCTCATCAATTGAAACCATAAAAAATGTTCTTTAAGGCATAGAGCATAAACTCTGGGTGGCAGTCTGCATTCCATAATTTGACCAGTTACCTTTAACATTTCGTCCATTTTTGCTTTCAACTCAGCAATTTCCTGTTTCTGACTTTCAATTTTCTTTTTCAATTTCTTCTTTTCTACTTGCCACAGACTTTGTTGCATGTCAGTCTGGGCTATGTGTCGAAAAGTCAAAGTTTGCAGTGTAACTGTTTCCCAATTATTTTTAACATATTCCAGAAACTCAATTAAAAAGGTCCTCCTATACACAACAATGGCTTTACACATTGCAGGATGAAATACAACTTCATTAGGCACATTCAGTTGTTCAGCCTGTTATTGTTCTTGCTGCTGGATAAATTCTTCTTGTTGCTGCGATGGAGAAGTCTGTGCTTCCTCCGAGAATTGCATAGCAGCAGTAGCTAGATCATCAAGATTTGGCAACTCGTGCCCATTATGCCCTGCTTCTTTTGTCTCTACTTGTTCCTTTTTAGGAACGAGCGAACTCTGAGCAGCATTCTCATATTCATTCCGAGAAATATTAAATTCAGATTCAACAGACCCCTCTGAAATTACAATCACCTCAGGTTGCAGTGAAATAGGGGAGGTCCTAGATTGTTTCCTTGTGGAAACCCTTCTTGGTACTGATGTAGTTGTAGGTGGTGTTCTGGTAGCTTTTCTTTTTCTTGTTTGTTCAGGGGGCTCTGCCCTACTAGAGGATGACGGTGAACTGGTAATATCAATAGTTGTTGTTGTAGGAGAAACTGCTGCAGGGGAAGGTGTTGCAGGAGAGGAGCATTGCCTTTTCTGAGAATGAGGGTCAGATTCTAGGGACCCTTCTGCCTTTATTTTTCCTTTCTCCCTCCTAGTAGCAGACCTAGTTTGTACCCTAGCAGAGGATTCAGGTGTGACGGCTATAGGATCGGGTGCTACAGGAGTAGATGACCCTTGCCCTATTCCACTGGTAGATGCAATTTCTTTCTTCTTTCTTTGAGGCTGTGGGGTAATTACCCTAGGGGGTTGTGGAGGTTGCAAACTCTTTTGGGCAACAAATTGTTGCCAGGAGAGAGGTGAGACGTCTCTTAAAGAGCACTCAATCAGTAATTCAATAAGGCCATGATGAGTGACAGAGTTATCTTTCCCTTATTGAGTTCCATGGGCACTTTGCTCTAAATACTTTAACAAGAAATTTGGAACATTCACAACCAACCCATGCCTTATATGGCTTAATAATTTAAAATGATGAGAATGCAGGTAGGAAAAATGGCCTTCACAAGTTAAATACCTCATTATATAAGTGGCATACTCTGAATATGGAAGAGGCAGTGACACACGCTTGCATCCTTGCTTGGAGACTTCCAGAGGTCCATCAATAGGCATTGAAAACTCAGCCCTTGCAGCTTCAGCATCTGAAGAAAAGTTTTCTCCAACGGCTGGGAGCCCGGTTACTTCAGAAATTCTGTCTTTGGTTGCAACAACTGTTAGACCCCATACGGTGGCTTCCCCTTCAGAAAGTGTTCTCAAAAATTCTCCCGCAGCCTCCTCATCAAAATCATTTAAACTCAGAAAATAATTTAACCATCCACAGAGGCTGAATGCGTGGACTGTCTGCAGATTTTGTAATAACAATTCATGAGCTACAGGCTCATGTCGCACCAACTGACCACCCATGTTTGCAGTTTTTCTAGCTGAACTCAATTTCTTGCTGAAGATTCAAATTCTTTATTTCCCTTTCTGTTCTGGTTTTTCTCTATCATGCCGCCACATTTCTTTCTTTTTTCCAAAAATAAATTTTTTTAAACAAGCAGTCTTAATCATAGTTTGCAAGAAAAAATGCATTAAAGAAGGACATGCAATCACGTTTGGAAAGTACCAGAAATGTATTAATGAAAGATTATTTTGCAGTTATGGCAGCGGCGAAAAGACAAGTTTCAAAAGATGGATTACTCCGCCCTCTTCTTAAAAGATGACATGTGTCCTCACATGTACTAAAGAACAGGTAGAGACTCGGGGGATAATGACCGGTACATGCATAGCAGTAATTGAATAGAATGAAATAAATGAAATATGTGATAAGAAAAGATATGGCGTACCTTTAGTAATTACACGTACATGTGAAGAAAGATGACGGCGCTACATGAATTGACAAGTTGGAAAGATATCTTAATTAAGGTTGATGCAGATGGATGAAGTGGATGGGTGACATGGGCGAATGAAATATACGAATGAAATGGATGGATGGAAGATAAAGAAGTGAGATGGGGGCGATAAATGAAAATGGAGAAAAAGGGGTTTTCTTAAAAAGAAAACCTTTATTATGGGCATGCTTTTTAAAAATTATGGGAACGCTGCAGGAGAAAGGCTAGAGCCTTCGGCTACAGGAAGAGTAGCGGGTGGAACCTGAATGAACTGCTTCATGAAGTCATCCTTGGAAACTGGCTTATGGTACAGTCGAAGTCGGTGGCCATTGATGAGCAATTTGAAATGGACTAGATCAATTGTGACCAGTTGCACAGCTCCATTGTCAAACACATTTTTCACTTCATAGGGGCCAAGCCAGCGTGTTGTGAGTTTACCCTGGTTTTCTTGGTACCTGGAATCATATAACAGAGCCCAATCTCCAATAAAAAAATTTCTGGTTTTGATGTGCTGATCATGCCATTTCTTTCTCTTCTGTTGGATTACTTCTATATGATGCAGGGCAACTTTTCTTATTTTGTCTAAAGCATTTAGCTACAGGAGACGATCCTTCTGTGCTTCGGATAACATGTTGAGTTCAAGAGCTGTCCTCAAAGTTTTATGTGCAAATTCAATGGGTAACATAGCTGTTTTTCCATAGAGCAACTCAAAAGGTGTAAACCCAATTGTTGTTTTCCATGTAGTTATGTAAGCCCAAACTGCTTTAGTAAGTCTATTACTCCAGTCTTTCTTATGAATCTGCACTGTCTTTGTGAGGATCGCCTCAATTTCTCTGTTTATTACCTCCGCCTGGCCATTGGCTTGAGGATGATAGGGGCTGGACTTCCTATGTTTGATCTTATAGTCATTCATAAGTGCAATGATCAGATTTGACGTAAACTGAGCTCCTTGATCAGTTACAAGCTCTCTAGGAACTCCAAATCTTGTGAAAATTTGTTCATACAAAAATTCAGCAACTTTGTTATCTCGGGCATTATTCATAGCTTTTACCTCGACCCATTTTGTGACATAATCCGTGCAAACTAGAATGTATGACTTTCCATTTGATGGTGGATCAATTGGCCCCACAAAATCCATCCCCCATTTATCAAAAGGGGTGACTATGACCTGCGGATATAGTGGCATTTCATCTGACTTAGTTGGTCTTCCCATACACTGGCATCTGTCACACTTCCTTATATAGGCCACATCATCCTTGTGTAATGTTGGCCAGTAATACCCTATTGTAAGAACTTTCATTGCTGTTCTTTTTGCTGCAAAATGCCCCCCACATGGTTCATCATGGCAAACATGCAAGATATCATAAGTCTCATCTTCTCTTACACATCTTCGCATTACTTGATCAGGGCCATTATAGAACAGACAATTTGCAATCCAGGTAAAGTTAAAAATTTTCTCTATCAACAACTTCTTTTCTTTTGGGAAAAAATGAGTTGGTATTCTGTTTGCTGCCAGATAATTAGCAATGTCTGCATACCAGGGTGTATGTGCAGCAATGGCAAACAAGTGTTCATCTAGAAATCTATCATCAATGACCTCATGTTCCTTAGATGCAGTTGATTGAAGTCTTGATAAAAAGTCAGCTACAACATTAGCTCTTCCTGGTTTGTCAATGATTGTGTTATCAAATTCTTGTAACAACAGAAGCCATCGTGCCAATCTACCAGAAATGGCAGGTTTTTTCATCAAGTACTTGATTGCTGCATGGTCAGTGTGGACGAATATCTGATAACCTGTGACATAATGCCTAAATTTATTCAAAGCATACACTACTGCAAGCAATTCCTTTTCTGTAACAGTATAGTTGAGCTCAGGTCCTTGAAGGTTTTTGCTGATAAAGTAGATAGCATACTCAATTGAATTTTCTTTAACTTAAAACTGCTCCTATACCAAAATCAGATGCATCAGCATGTATGTGAAAAGGGAGGTTCCATTTTGGACCTTGAAGAACAGGGGCTTTAGTAAGCAAGTCCTTTAGCTGCAGAAAGGATTTTTTGCAGGCCTCGGTCCACTCAAATTGGGAATCCATTGTTAACAAAGCATAAAGTGGACTGGCAATTTTACTAAAGTCTTTTATAAACCTTCTATAATACCCTGCATGACCAAGAAAACTTCTAACATCTTTTTGTTTTGCAGGAGTTTGTAAATTCTGAATAACTTCAATTTTAGCAGGGTCAACCTGAATTCCATTCTTTGAAATATGATGACCTAGAACAATACCTTCTTCCATCATTAAAAAGCACTTTTCACTATTTAGAGACAAATTTTGCTCTCTACACCTTTTTAATACTTTTTCTAAATTCATTAGTGCTTCTTCAAATGTGACTCCATATGTAGTGAAATCATCCATATAAATCTCCATACATTCATGAGATATATCAGCAAATATACTAATTACTGCTCTCTGAAATGTTGCTGGTGCATTGCATAAAAAAGGCAAGACCGAATAAGCAAATATTCCCCATGGACAGGTAAAAGTGGTCTTGTCTTGATCTTCAAGGGAAATTTTTATCTGATTATACCTGTTGTAACCATCTAAGAAGAAAAAATATCTTTTGCCAGACAGTGAGTCTAGTACTTGGTCTACAAAAGGTAATGGAAAGTGATCTTTTTTAGTGGCATTGTTCAACTCTCTGTAATCTACACATACTCTCCATTTTCCTCATTTCTTGGGGACAATGACTAATGGAGAAACCCATTGGCTGTCAGAAATTAGGTAAATAAAACCAGCATCAAGCAACTTTTGAAGTTCATTTTTCACTATTTCTCTAAGTGCTGGATTTACTCTTCTCTGAGGTTGTCTAACTAGTAAACAATCTTCTTTGATATATATCCTATGAGTACAAACTCGAGAATCTATTCCTTGCATGTCCCCATATTCCCATGCAAAAGATTTATGTTGTTCTTGGAGCATTTTTAATAAGTCAGCCTCTTGAGACTGAGACAACTTGCTATTAACATTCAAACAATGATCTGGAGACAATTCTATCTACTTAATGAAATTACTCATAGAATCAACAGGTAATGTTTGTACCTCTTGTAGAAGCAGGTTATGAAAAATTGTCAGAATTTTAGGCAATGAACTCTTGGAATCTAGCTACTGTAGGAAACATTGATGATGACTGTCACTTGGATCAGATAAACTATTTGTATCAAGATTGAATTGTAGAATTTGAAAAAGCAAAGCATCTTCACTTTGAAGTTGAGAGAATGGATCATTTTGGAGCATCATTAATTGAGCCAAAGAATTGGCTTTTTCTATTTCTTCTCCCACATCTGGCCAAACAGGTTGGGACAAATCTGGTTGAGGTTTAGCAGGCGGATACAAAGCCAATTTCTTTGTGGACTACCCATCAGAAATGGTCATATCTCTAGAATGGCATCCTATAAAAGCATCAGCAGTTGCTAACCATGGCCTACCAAGGATAACTGGATACCCTCCTAAAGTTGCCTTAACTGATAATATTGTGAAATCAGCAAGATACTCCCAAGATTCAAGAATGACAATTACATCTTCTACCATCCCATCAAGTTTGACTATGGAGCTATTTGCAAGCTGTAGAACTGTGGGTGTAGACCTAATGTTTGAAATATTCAAGGAGTCCATAGTATGCTTTGTCATTACATTAATGGTAGCTCCTAAATCAATCAAAACATTTTTTACAACTTGGCCATTTATATATATCTATACTACAGGGCTTCCAGGGTCAATATACTTTGGAATGACTACATTTCCCAATATTATATCAGCCAATTTCTCTAAGACATGAATTGTTTGGGGATCCTTTTTCTTTCGTCCAGGCTTCTTCAAACAGGCTTCTTTAATAGCTTTTCCAAAAATAGGAACATCTTTAATAGCCTGAAACAAAGGGATTTGAATTTGCACATTTTTGAGCTGATCTAGAATGTCAAAAGTGGGTTTTTCCATGAGTTTACATTCAGTACTTTGCAACCTCTGAGGAAAAGGTGGTTTATCTTGTCTCTACAAAATAGGTTCCGTAGAAACTGTATCCGGTATAGGCATATGCTCAGTAGGAACAACAGGTGCATTAGGTTCTTCAAGGGGAGAATCAGATATTTCTATAATCATAGGTGGTTTGGGAGTAGGTAAAGTAGTTCCAGACCTCAGATGGATGTCATTAACATTTAAGGCATAAGCTTGATATTGGTTGGCTTCAGAAATATACACAGGCTGTTGAGGCTGCTGCTGTTGCTTATTATTGGGATTAGGCAACGGCTGGGCAGGCATAGGCGTTTGCTTTGGAGGTCCAGGATTTGTGGTAGTTGCTGCAGGAGGTGGCATAAGGGCCTGTTGTTGTGGCTGTGGAGGCTGCAGGAACCCAGGAGACTGGTTTTGCCATTGTTGAGGACCTCTCCATTGAGGATTTTGTTGCCAATTTCTTGAAGGTGGGGTCCATTGCCCTTGTGGCTGCTGCCAACCTTCTTGAGGAGATTGCCACTATGGGGTTTGATAATTAGGCTAACTTGGTTGAGGCAGATTCTATGGTGGTGGTGGTCCATATGCTTGTTGCCATTGGTTATTATAGCCAGAATAGGGATTACCAAAAGTTAAAAGGTCTTGAGACATACCTTGCCTTTGGGCCCATAGTCTCCTTTGTGCAACAAAGAACACTTGATCATCATCACCTTCCACTGGTTTGAAATCAGTAGGCAGTTGTCTGGCTTCCAAATTAGCCACCATCTTGCATCTGCAATCACGCTTCTTTTGTCTACAGTATGGACAGAACTCAGCCAAACCTACCTCAACTTCTACATGTTTCTTTTGAGCTTGCATAGTGTCTAATTGTGTAACCATATTATTAATGATGTCCTGCTTGAAATCAGATAGCAGATTTGTGATCTCCATCCGGGAAACTCCACCAGAAGAAGACTTCCCCATTGAAGCATGATGACCTTGACCTTTCTTAACTATTGCTCAAGAGTAGTTAAGACATATCTTCTAGATATCATCCCAAGGCAGTTGAGTTATATCACCTCCTCCCATTAGGTCTAGGGTGTCAATACAAGCATCATTGATTCCCCTTAGAAAAAGTAGTTTCTGAGAGTCCTTGTTCAGAGTATGGTTTGAGTTTCTTTTTAATGAAAACAAAAACCTTGAAATATAATCTTCCAGACTTTCATCCTCCTTCTGCTGAATTCGGAATATGTCATCACCTTTGCTAGCACTCTTACAATATTCCTTATACTTTTCAAGGAGTTTCATCTGCATGGCTGCCCAACTATTTACAACTCCTCTTCCCAGACTCATGAACCATCTGAGAGCTCCCTCCTTCAAAGTGGAAGGAAATAGCTTCAGTTTATGAGCGTCTGTGTTGTAGTCATAACTGCGACAGAGGACATCAAATTCAAACATAAAGGTTTCTGGGTCTTCTATGACTAGGCCATAAAACTTTGGAAGCAAGGAAGAGGGGATATTTTTAAGATTGTCAGTATCTTGTTGGGGAACAATGGGAAACTCAAATGCAGGAGGTGGATTATTAGGTGGATTATTTGCCATGTCTGGGTGCTGGAATAGCAGAGCAAATGGATTTTCCTCAGGTTCGTTATCAGCTGGGTCAAATGGTAGTTCAATAAATAGATTTTCAGGGAGGAACCTTCCCAGTGCGTCTCTTCTTCTTCTATGCATGCAATACAGTGAGTAATGGCTTGAAATATTTTGAAAATTTTTGACTAACAAACTAAACTAATGCTGAAAATGACTTTGTCATACTCCTAGTTAGACGCCATCCCCGGCAACGGCACCAAAAATGGCTCGCACTCACAAAAGGATATGAATATCACAATAAAACTTTCCTAGGAATTGGACATTCCGACAGGTGACTAATATCTCTCTGTGGACGTTCATTTACTTGTCAAACCAGGGGACGTAGACTTTAAATGGCGCAGCAAAATACATGCACTAGGAATTTGTTTTGGTCAAATCTTAGCAAAAATACATATTGGAAAGAAATTTTATCTAAGCCACAGAATGGTAATGCAGAATTCTTTAACTCAACTATGCTTGATTAAAACAGAAACCGTAATAGCTACGACTGAGGCACAAACCATGAACTAGCCTTATGGTGCAGGAATAGTCACAGGGATGGACTCTCTATGTTGCAGGAGCAGTATAAGACTGAATTTGTATAAAAACTTCAAAGATGAAAACTAACTAGATATCAGCATAAAAGAACATCTAACTAATTAACTACAGATACTTACTAAGTGGGCCCCCTTAGCAAGCATCTACTGATTACACAGATGATGAACTCAGAACTTCATTGATTTTATTCATGAAAACAGAATGAGATACATTGTTTTGTTGATGTGAAAACTAACAACAAACTCTATTTCTGGTCAAACAGATTCTGTCTTTCATTATCATACTAATTCTTACATGATATCTGCTACTCTGTTTCTATCTTACCCTGAATATCATCTATTACTCATTCTATTCATCTTCTACTACTCTCTCGCGCAGGAGGAGTATCTTATTTTTAAATTAGAAGAACAACTAACTAACTAACTTCATCAAAGAAAGACGTGGAAGTAAAGTGTATCCCTGAATCAAGGAACAAACTTCATAAATGAATTTATGTGTTCAACCTGATTCAGAGAGAATCTAGCGCTCCACTCTTTCCAGATTGACTTATCATTAAAATCTTTCCAAATCGGTTTCGGTCAAAGAGTCTTCGCCGGAGCTTCCTCAAAGTCATGCAGGAAATGGACTTTACTGCCAAGGCGAGATCGGCTACGCTTGACTCGATCATTCTTCAACAACCTGTGAAACAAAAGGTAACAGACGCGCAAGAAAAGGCATATGGCACATACATGATATCTATTCATTAATCACACATTTTAAATCTACTTCACCATTCAAAAACTGTATACAATATACCAGCCATTTTTGGGAGTCAACAGGGCAATAAATGCAATCAAGTCAACACAATAGGCTACAGGAATATAAAAGTGTCCTGCTACAAGATATCCCCACAAAATGTTTCAACCAAGTTTAAATAGCCGTGAAATAGCAAAAATAAAGTCATTTAAAAGTTTATCATAACATCAAATTATGAGCATATTTTAGGCTCATCAGACCTCTTTTCCTTTTTTTCTTTTCTTTTTCTTTTTGGTGTGTGTGTTCCTTTTGGAGATGACATAAGGCATTGAGACCAAAATGTCTCTCTCATGTTGACCCAAACGCTTTTCCATTTTCATTTGCCTTTCCCTTTTCCTTTGTTTGTGTTTCCCTTTTTGGGGATGATGGAAAGCGTTGAGACATCTTATGTCTCTTCCATGTTGACCCAAAATCGATCCTTCTTTTTCTTTTTTTTTCACTCTCTTTGTGTGATTCTTCCATTTCTATGTGTAGACATCCAAATTTGACCACTCCCACTTGGTCAAATTCGTCCCCTTTATTCGTCTATTTCATATTTCATCGATATTAATTAAATGATTTATTTACTTAATATTTCACCTTTTGCCTAAGGTTCCTAGAGTATTTAATTTAATAATTAAGTACTTTATCTTTCAGCCCTTCTTCTCTAAATTAAATAAATACATCAATTTATTTAATTTAGTCATTTAGCCTTTTGAATTTAAATCAATTTTAAATTCCTTCTTTTCGCTCTCCTTGTCACATCCTCCATAATGCTTTTCTAATATAGATTAGTCTAATTAATCCATGATTAGGATGTGCACACCTTTAATCAAGATTAATGTCACATCATATTTTTCCACTTGCCTCTAATCCTTCATTAGTCTTCTTAATCACCTGTTTACACAACCTTAATCTAATCTTCATGCCATTTTTGGTATGTCCTCCAAGTCAACCTTTCATAAGTGCTTTCTTTTTTAAGCCTTGCCTCTTCTCCATGTGAATTAAAAATTCACATTTAGTCCTCCAATGCTCCCATCTTCCCCATGCAGGTTGTTGGGAAATTCTAAATTCTCTCACAAACTGTCACATCACTCACATGGGACAAGGACTTCCTTTATGAGAACCTTGTCTTATCCTCAAGGTACTCTCAATCATGTCAATTTAAAATTCACATTTATTCTCCCAACCAATTCTCTCTTCCCCATGATGATAAGTGAAGAATTCTAAAATTCCTTCCTTGTCACCATCCTTCCACATGGGGACAAGATATTTTCTAAGGAAATATTCCCCTAATCCCAAGGTACATGCAAGTACCTCCATCTCACATGACCTCTCTCTACCTCACATGCCCTTTTTCCACCTCTTTTTCCACATGGAAAGATGTGAGGGCTTGTGAGTCCTCAACTCACCATAGCCCTCCATCTTGCCCATGTTGGCTAAATCTTAGCCATTCATTTCTCTAGAGATGCATCCACTAAAATAGAGGATTTGGTCTCATTTTTTGACATAACATGCATTTTCACAATTCAAACTCTCAAAAATTCAAAAAAATTCAAGAACTTTCATTCAAGCTTTCACACCTTCATTGTTGAATCTTCAAGCTCATTTGCATCCATTTTTCTCATCCACTCACATACAAATTTGAATCATTTTAATCCTCATTGCATCCTTTTCATTTTGCATCCACTTTCATCATATTTTCCATCAAGAAGCAGACATCAAATCTTGATCAAAGGGCCAACCAAGAAGATTAACTTAGATAAGGTATATTTTTTGTTTCATCTTTCTTTGTTTAGGTTCAACTTAGGCTAATATTGAGGTGGTTTTATATGTGTTTCCCCTTTGCATTTCTATTGTTTTGAAGTTTTAGGTTTGGAAATCATGCTGCACACATTTTTGGCATTGTCGGTGGGACCCACAAATAGGTCTGGTACTTTCACACTTTCTGTTGTTTGAATTTTTGTAGGTTTAGGTTACATAGAGGCAACTCTGCAACTAACAGGAGCAACCCTATCCTTAATAGGGGTGACCCTACCCCTAGCTGGGTCACCTTTCCCTTACCAGGGGAAACCCTGCCCCCAATTTGGTGACCTTGCCCTCAACAAGGGAAATTCTTCCTTGTAGAATCACACATCTGTGAAAGAGGAAAATTTTCTCCCTGTTTCTTGAATAAGCAACCCCGCCCTCAAGACAAGTGACCCTTACCCGAATAGAGGTTATATTTCCCTTGAAAGAGGTGACTATAAGGTAAAAATAGTAACCTGAAGTTCATTTATAGAGCTCGTTTCTTGTCCTTTGTCTTAGTACTGACCCCCTAACCTGTTTTGTCAGTGAATGTTCTTGTATTTTCTAATGTTTGTGTAGAAATTTCATGTTTTCCCAAGATTGGAGGTTAAACTACTAACATATTTGTTATAGGACAAGTGGGCCAAGACCCTTAGTTAGCTTATTTGTTTGTCATTTTCATGCTAGTTAGGCACATAGATCTAATTAGGGGGAATCAAAACACTTGTGTGTTGTGCTTCAAAGTGGGCTATTGACATATCCAATCCCCTTGTGCTAATTGGAGATCTTGGGTGAAGATAAATCATAGCTCACTTAGTCCTTTCTATTACCTAAGAGGCACTAGATTGTTTAAGCTTTCCCCTTGCAGTTCATGTGAGCCTCGGGACTAGCCAAAAAAAAATAGTGTATTCTTTTAGCGAGACCTTCTTTGGGATTTCATCACCCCAAGGGATGATCCCAACCACGTGTACCAGTGGGGTATATAAAGGGGAGAGAGCCAAATTTGTACCCCAATCCAGTCACGTTGTGTCTGGTGGAGCCTCAAAGCTAGGGTGATACCTAGATAATACATGAAGAGTTGGTCCAAGTTTCCACTACCTTGTTGGGGCTTTTGACTCACTCTAGTGACAAACTGGTCTTCATGGTTGTGCCTCACACACCATGCATATATCGAGAACTCCCTAGTTTAGCCTAATTAGAGGACCATGTTGACCATACCCATCTTACTAATCTTAGGATTGTGTTGCTTGAACTATCTTTTTCTGTGTAGAACCAATGCATGTATTATTAGTCAAGTCATTCTTTGCCTTTTACTTGTTGTTTGTTGTGTTTTCTCTCCTTTTTGATAGCCAATTTTATCCAAGTTAAGTCTAGGTCAACTAATAGGAGTGACCTTTCCCTTAACAGGGGTGATTATGCCTTCAACAAGCATGACCTTACTATCCATAGGGAAAATCTTGCCTTATGTTGAGTCATTTCATAGTCTATTCCTATCAAAATCACCCATCCTTTATTAAATAGGCAACTTTGTCCTCAACGGGGGAAATTTTTCCCCTAAGATAGGCGACCCTGACCTTAACAGGGGTGATTCTACTTCCTACCCAAGTCAACCCATCACATTTGACTATTTCATCAAAAGGGACAATCCTACCTAGATGAGTTGGGTGACCTTTCCCACAATTGGGTAAACTTGCCCCTAATTGTGGAGCATCTGTTTAGTCAAACCCGTCTTTCGTTTAGTTACTCCATTCACCCCTCTCGTTAGTCCGTTCACCAATTTGGTCAGTTTTTTTACCCATTAGGAGCATCCATTTTCTCATTCTGAGCATCCATTTACTTATTAGGAGCATCTTTTTTCTCATTCTGAGCATTCATTTTCCTATTTAGAGGGTCTTTTCTCCCATTTAGAGAGTTCATTTATCTATTCAGTGCATCTGTTTATCTGTTTAGAGAGTCTGTTTGCCCGTTTCGAGAGTCCATTTTCTCATTCTGAGCATCTGATTTCCCATTTAGAGGGTTTTTTCTCCCATTTAGAGAGTTTTTTCATCCATTCACTACATTCGTTTATCCGTTTAGAGAGCCTATTTTCCCATTCCAAGAGTTTGTTTCCCCATTCTAAGAATCCAAAATTTGTTTAGGAAACATTTCCCTCTAGTTGGGTGACCTTGTCCCTTAGTTAGGCAACCTTGCCCGAAAGTTGGGCAACATTACACCTCAATTGGGTAGCCTTGCCCCCCACTTAGGTGACCTTGCCTCCTAGTTGGGCGATCTTGCACCTTAGTTGGGCGACCTTGCCCCCAAGTTGGGCGACCTTGCCCCTAGGTTGGGTGACCTTTCCCCTAAGTTGGGTGACCTTTCCCTCAATTTGGGTGACCTTGCCACCTAAATAGGCGAATTTTCCCAAAAGTAGACCTTCATTTGTCTTCCCATCATCGTCATTTCCATTCATCAACACTTTCTGAAAGTCACCATTTCATTGACCAAATCACATAGGTGCATCTTTGAACATCATTAGAATCCATATCCATCATCAAATCATCCATCCCAATCACCTAGACTTTGTTTTAGGGATTTTGATTTTGATGCAGAAACTTTTGAAGACCATAACTTTTGACTTGGGTGTCTGTTTGTACTAAAATTTTATGGGTGGTTGCATTATGAGGTGGAATGTGGATTCCCAATGACCCTCAATTAGTTGGCCCTCATTTCAACACATTTTTTGGGCTTGTAACTTTTATCTTGACCCTCAAAATCATAATTTAGTTTTTTTTTCCAATTTTTGAAAAATAATTTTCGTTAATAACTCAAAATGCATGTCTCAAATTTAGGATGTTAGTTGGAAATTAATCCTACCTTACTTTTAGGAATTTTTTAGGAAAAACTATACTCTTAAAGATATGCATGTGTAGTTACCTAAACTGGAAAAATTTGACAATTTTTTAAAATTGCCAAATCTAGAAAAATCTAATTATCAGCACCTTACATCCTCTAGTTAAAACCCCTAACCATAGTGTAGAATAAATACCATCACAGCCTCCAATCATCCTAATCTGAGCTTCAATCCAATCTTAATCTAAGCTTTAATCTAATCCCAATCTGAGCTTAACCTAAATCCCAATTTGGGCTTTTGTCCACTATCATCCAAGATCTTTTAATATCAAAACAAATCTTAATATCCATTCCTCCATATTCTTCCAATCCACCCTATTTATCCTTTCATCACCTTTTCTTTCCTTCTAATCATCTATTCCCATATTTTCAATCCCTATCCATCTAATCTAACATCATGAATCCTTATCCTTCACCAATGCAACCAAAAATAGTAGTCAAGGGGAATCCTAATTACATTGATGATGATAATGTGAGTCTTTTTGATTAAGAGCTATATGATATAGATCCCCTTTATGCTATCATTTCTAGTAAGCTTTCCTCAAGCACCATCCAGAATCTGATCACTCATCCAAGCTATCCCATCACATCTTCACCCACACCTACTAGAAATCCTTATGCAATCTTTAACAAGGGATATACATTATCTTCCCCGCCCGCATCTCCATCATATCCTTCATCCACATCTTTCTCTTATCCAACACCGACATCCTCTTATCCCAATATACTATCTCAATCTTCCTATCCTAATCTACCATCCCAATACTCCTATTACAATCTCCCATCCATGTCCCCCTATCCTAATCCTCCTTACTAGTCTTCCCATCCTAATCCTACATCCACACCTTTCTATCTTAATCATACATCCCCATCAACTTATCCTAATTCAACATCTACATCTTCCTATCCTAATACACCATCTATGTAAACCTATCCTAATAAAACATCCCAATCTTTCTATCCTAATCAATTGTCCCATTACCTCTACTAAAATCTCCCACCCACATATTCTTATCCTAAACAACCACCTACATCTTCTTGTCCCAATCCAACATCCACATCTTCCTATTCTAGTCCACCATCCCAATCTTCCCAACTAAATCCTCCTTCCAAATACTCTTACTACAATTCACCAGTCACATCCTCTTATTCTAATCCACCATCCATATCCTCCCATGTCACTCCATATTCCACTCCACCATGTCCTAATCCTCCATCTACTCCCAGTCCTACATCCAATCACATTCCCCCATCTAATCCTAGTCCACCAATCCATAATCCTAATTCTCCACCAATCCATGATCCTTCATCTATTCCCACCACTGCAACTAAGCCTAGAGTATGCATGATTCTCACTCTAGAGGTCCTCCAAGGACTTATGAAAAAGAAGACATCCCCAACTCCACACCTTGAAGTCGTGGAATCATACCATCCCAATCCATCATCCATAGTCACTAGTGATGAGACCCTTCTCCATACCACACCTATCATTGATGCTACCACCCCTAGCATAACTCAAACCATTGAAACCATAAAATCTACTGAATCCATTGAGCCCCCATTTCCTACTCTGAGAGCCATCGAACCCATCAAAGAAAACCAAATCCAATCCACTCCTACTCCTAGATCCACCGAATCCATCCAAGACACCCACATCCAATGCACTTCTTCTACTCATAGATCCACCAAATCCATCGAAGACATGCAAATCCAATCCACTCCTCCCACACCTAGAAGCACCAAAATCCATTCCCATGAACCTAATGAATCCTCCATCCTTCCATCCCAAACATTTGAGGAGTCCTTCCAACACTCCATCATCATGCCACCCACACAGGATGAGTCATGCCAAGAGCTTGATCCAAAGCATACCAATATATCCCCTTCTCCAAATCAAGATCCTACCATCCCATCTAGTCCATCGCAAGATCATAGTCCCCCATCCATTCCACCCCATGATTCCATTGACACTCAATATCTTATCACTCCATTGCATGAGCCCTTATTACTTGCCATCACAAATCCTGATCCCTTAACACTCACTCCTCCCAATCAACATGCTGCTACCCCATTATCTCCATCTCATGATCCTCCATAGTTTCCTAGCCCTACCGTCCCAACACTATGTTTATACTCCCTTGGTACTCTTACATTCATCTGTGGTGGTTTCCTTGCAAAGAAGGAACCGAGCATATATGCCACCCATCCTCCTCCACCTTATAATGGACTTGAATCATGTTTTGAAAATAACAAGCATCCTACCATAGATCGAATGCTCAAGAAAATGACCTATCAATGAAAAGGTTTAGGCCTTCATGAGCAACGTATTTTAGATCCCATCCATGTCAAAAAAAATCCGTGTACACAAGGTCTTGGATATCTCTCTCAAGACTCGCAATCCAAATTTTTTGGTACAACCTCTATACGTCCTCAACAAGCTTCCTCGAAAAGCATAATAGGCTCTCCTTGTCACTCCACAAAAACATTTTCCACCACCCCCCCTCGATCGTATCACCTCAAACCAACCATCCATATTCTTCCTTCATCTTCCATTTATCCATTTTAGGTCCTTATGTCCCTCCATCCACCATCTCCCATCCTTCATCTACTCCCTCTATTTTGGGTCATTATTTCCCTCCATCCACCATGCCGCATCCTCCAAATACTAAGTCCATTTTGGGCCCTTATATCCCAAAATCACCTCCTCCATCCCATCCTATTCATCCTTTTATCCACCAATCACCTATCCGTGTCACCCATCATAAACATACCACTCTCATATTCCCCAATCCGGATTGAAAAAGGCATGTATCAAAACATCCTCTATCCACATATCATCCCCAAAATCCAACCTCCATCAGTCCACATCATCCATCTCCTCACACCCATCCCATTGCTATTAAAAGAACTTTGGATACCAAAGTAAAATTTTCATAAATCTAAATAGCCACATTAATCTAAAGCTCCTCATGGACCCCCTTAAAATGATACGTTGAAGAAAAGAAAAATCAAATCCAATATCCAAATCAAACCCATGGACCACAAAGGACCACTAAAGAAAAAATCAACACCATGTGGATCCCAAAGGAAAAAGATGCAATGCCTTCAAATGAAAAATCTGTAACAAGTTCTAAAGTTGCTAATCCAAAATCTAATCATATGCATCCACCATCTCCTAAATCTAATTTGGGTCCCTATGTCCCAAAATTCACTATCCCATCTCCTCCATTATCCTCACATTATCCATCCACTAATCTTCCTATCCTTTCACCTTCACCACCATATGTGCCAATGTTGGTCCCAAAAATATCTCCCCATCACATGCCTACCCCATCATTCCATCCATACACTTTCCAACATCCCATCCATTATCCCACATATCTCCCTCATCCAATTCCTTAATCCATTATCTTGCACAATCCATTTATCCTAATAAGATTGTACCAACATCCAATAGTCATTTCACACATGGGCTCTTAATACCTCATATGACACTTGATGCTTGAATCCTTCATCCATCTCCTTACCACATATCCGCATACTATCCAAAAAAGCCAAAAAAGAAAAAAATCCAAAAAATCTGAAAAGATAAAAAAAAAAACCAAAGAGAAATAATTTGTCCATTGGTGAAAACTTAGCAAAAAAGCACCTTAGATAAGCACCATGATGAAAACTTGGAAAACAAGTGTCATGTGTAAATCACCCATCCAACTTACTTCCACACTTGGGGGAACCTTCCTGCTATGCATCCCACCTATCTTCCAAATCCTACCCATCGTATTCCATTTATCTCCAACCCCTTCATCTTGATAAAGATAGGAGCTCCTATCTATGCATGCTTTGGACACCTCTTAGTATACATTCCCTTCATCCATACACTAATGTATTCCTTTTCTGCATCCATCTACCTTTTTTGTCCAACTGGCATGCTACGATCAACCTCCCTTCCTTATCTAGACATCCAATCAACATCCATCTCCCTCCCTCATCCAACCATCATATCCTCCTCCATTTATCCCCTTTATCTTCCCATCCACTTATCTTCCATCCCTCCTAGACCTCATCACACATGACATATCTAGAGTGGGGGAATCTACCACCTTTCTGACATAGTCCTTGGAGACATCCTTCATCCATCATAGCTTCCCTTCCATCTTCCCATCCTTCTCTTCCTATCCATCATAGTATCCCTTTCATCTCCCCATCCTTATCTTCCTATCCATCTATCATTACATCCCTTCCATCTCCCCATCCTTATCCCTCTATCCATCCATCAAAAAAATCCATCCCCTCTTTCAAATCCTTACCTTTCCATCTATCCATCTAGTAACCTTTTCCTCATCCAAATATTTATCCCTTTATCCATCCATCCTTGCAATCCCTTCCATATCCCCATCCTTATCTTCCTATGCATCCAAAAAATTCCTTCCATTTCCCTATCCTTATTCCTCTATCCATTCATCATCACAATCCCTTCCACTTCCAACTCCTTATCCCTCTATTCATCCATCCTAGCATCTTTCCATCCCCTTATCTTTATCTATCCATCCCTTTATCCCTATTTTTTTCTTCCAACTCATAATCCCTTGTCATTGGTATCTTGCTAGAGGCTCCGCCTTATGAAACCCAATGCCATCTATCTCACTATCATCAATCCCACCTCTTTCACACATTTCTCTGATCTCCTCTCACTTTTCATCACTTATCTATCCATAATATGATCATGTCAATTCATCTTTTGATAATTGAGATAACTATCCCATTCCCAAGCTTCGTACAATCACTACCATCTTATCTTATCCACCATGTCTATCTTTTCTCATTATATCAGTTCCATCTTTTAATCCACTTATCCTGGTCATCACATCATCCCTTATGTATCTTTTGTCTTTGGTATTTTTTCAAACTATGTTTCCCCTATTCTTTCATGTAGGAAAGGCCAATCTTTTGATCTGCCCCTGGGGATTTTTTCCGCTTGGTATTTTTCATCCATTTTCATATCCATTGTCCTCTTTCTACTTTTATCCATGGTATTTTATCAAATTACATGAGGGATTTGCGCTTTCATGTAGGCAAGGCTAATCTTTTATCGGCCCCTGAGCCCTTAGGTTAATAGGGTGTGTTAGTCTTGTGTCTTGTGTCAAGTGTGTCTTGTCTTATGTCATGTCATCAAGTATACCCTTGTCTAGTTGGTTCTTCATAAATGAGATCCACTTTTATCATGAGGTTCAATTGGTTTTGAATCTCCCACGTCATATCGATCTTTTAGTTTAGTATCCATCTTTGGTCTCAATAGGATGTATCCTTTCTAATAGACCTCATCAATCCTACCCATCCTATCAATCCTATGGAAAAGGACATTTGAAATTGATTGTGATCTTTTGATACTTTTGGATTTTTTTATCATTTGAGCTCTCTATCATACCTTGTCATGGTTGCCTTGATCCATCATATCATGGTGTGCTTTGACTAGTAAGCATGGGAGAATATCTTGATCTTTTTCTTTTTGTTGTCTATTTGGTTTTCCCGTGTAGTACCCACCAAGATCCTTCTAGTCTTGTGTTATGCTGGGGAATCCTTTTGTGCTTGTGTTTATCCAAATGATTGGCCCAACCAAAGTCTTCACGACTTTGGGGTGTTGGGATAGTCTTCTTGTCTACTATTTCTTTTTTAAGCATTTGATGCTAACTCACCTTGGTTTGCATACCATGGCACCTGCCATCTTATTCTATAGCAAAAATCAGTGCTCCAAAAATGGGAAATTTCATTAGGATTGCATTTAATGATCACTTTCATTTCATTTCATTCATACCTATTTGATGACCTATGATTTTGGTTGTGTAAACATTCATCCTTCCATCCCTTCTTCTTCTCAGGATACCTATGGTTCTTGACAGGTGCAATTTCACACCCATCTTCCCTTAATTCTATAATGATTACAAGGAAAGTACTTTCCAATAAACTAAAGCAAGTATGATACACCTACCATTGACCCTCATCCCTATGCAAGCCCTTATTTATACTCATATTCATGTTCCATTCCATTTCACATTAGGCCATATCACATCTCCATCCAATCTTAATCCATTCAATCTAGCACAAATCATCTAATCATATCCTTGGTCTTGTTCCCAACCTTGCTACAAGCCTTGATCCAATTATCATCATTGCCATCATCATCAGGATGTATCCTTCCTTATCCTTTGGTGTTGTTTTGGGATGTATCCTTCCCTCATTAACAACACTTTCATAATCATCCTTGGGATGTATCCTTCCCTCATAAACATTACTTCCATCATCACTTTCATCATAATCATTAGGATGTATCCTTCCTTATCCTTGTGTTGTTTCGAGATATATCATTCCCTCCTCAACAAAACTTCATCCATCATCAACCCATTTTGGCTTGTAGCTTGACAAGGGAAACACCACCTTTTTCCTTATATCAATTTGTGCTTCTCAATCTCCTATAACTTATCATTCTCTCTTATCCATCACTTTTAATCATCTTCCTCATCTCCCCTTTCATCGTCTCATCCATTTCAAGAGCACACCCGTGTTCTCTTGAACCCGCATGTCCTCTTGAGGGGGAATACTCAATACCTAACCTTCATCTTCACTCCCACCATCCTTCTTCCTAGTCAATCCTTTGATGATTGGGGCATCTTTCCCAATCTAATCATCTTCTTCCTATTGTTATCTTTAATCTTCTTTGAAATGATTCTACTTCATAACACCATCTCAAAAAGTGGAAAAATATAGACATCCAAATTTGATCACTCCCACATGGTCAAATTTGTCCCCTTTATTTGTTCATTTCATATTTCATCAATGTTAATTAAATGATTTATTTAGTTAATATTTGACCTTTTACCTAAGGTTCCTAAACTATTTAGTTTAATAATTAAATACTTTAATCTTTCATCCCTTCTTCTCTAAATTAAATAAATACATCAATTTATTTAATTTAGTCATTTAGCCTTTTGAATTTAAATCAATTTTAAATTCCCCCTTTTCTCTCTCCTTGTCACGTCCTTCATAATCCTCTTCTAATCTAGATTAGTCTAATTAATTCATGATTAGGATGTGCACAACTTTAATCAAGATTAACGTGACATCCTCCATATTTTTCCACTTGCCTCTAATCCTTCATTAGTATTCTTAATCACCTTTTTTTCCCAGCATTAATCTAATCTTCATGCCATTTTTGGTATGTCCTCCAAGTCAAGCTTTCATAAGTGCTTTCTTTTTTAAGCCTTGACCTCTTCCCCATGTGAATTAAAAATTCACATTTATTCCTGAAATGCTCCCCTCTTCCCCATGAAGGTTGTTGGGAAATTCTAAATTCTCTCACAAGTCACTTTACTCACATGGGACAAGGACTTCCTATATGAGGACCTTGTTTTATACTCAAGGTACTCCCAATCATGTGAATTTAAAATTCACATTTATTCTCCCAACCAATTCTCTCTTCCCCATGATGATAAGTGAGGAATTCTAAAATCCCTCAATTGTCACCATCCTTCCACATGGAGACAAGAAATTCCTTTTTGAGGAAATATTCCCCTAATCCCAAGGTACTTGCAAGTACCTCCACCTCACATGTCCTTTTGGCACCTCCTTTTCCACATGGCAAGATTTGAGGGCTTGTGATTCCTCAACTCACCACAACCCTCCATATTTTCCATGTTGGCTAAATCCTATCCATTCATTTATCTATAGATGCATCCCCAAAAATAGAGGATTTGATCTCATTTTTTGACATAACATGCATTTTCGCAATTGAAGCTCTAAAACTTTCAAAAAGCTTCAAGCACTTGCATTCAAGCTCTCACACCTACATTATGGAATCTTCAAGCTCATTTTCATTCATTTTTCTTATCCACTCACATACCAATTTGAATCATTTGAATCGTCATTCCATCCTTATCATTTTACATCCACTTTCATCATATTTTCCATCAAGGAGCACACATCAAATCTTCATCAAAGGGCCAACCAAGAAGATCAACATATACAAGGTATATTTGTTGTTTTATCTTTCTTTATTTAAGTTCAACTTAGGCTAATCTTGAGGTGGTGTTGTGTGTGTTTCCCCTTTAGATTTATGTTGTTTTGCACCTTTTAGGTTTAGAAATCATGATGCACACACTATGTATTCAGGGAATGATGATATTGCTGAGCTCTTTAATCAAAATATTGCATCAATGAACATACTAACTCCAAATTTGTAGATCCCTTATGTGTTTGGTGTGTTCCTTTTTGGGGGTAACCCCTCTTTCTTTTCCTTTTTCTCACATGATGCAGCCTTACTCGGAAACATATGATTGGCATAAGGTTTTTCCAAGCTGGCTTTCATGCCTTGTTTCTTTTAGCATTTTTCATTCACTACTTTAAAGTAATTGATCATAGAACAATGTGTAGCAATTCCTTTAAAGTGGGGGCATACATTGAAATTATTCATTTTGTATTTTTTCTTTTTCTTGGTTCTTAGTGCAACCTTGTTACTTTATACAATGCCTTTGTCACTTTATGGATGACAATGGGTGCGATGCCCCTTTAAAATCATGATCTATATTAGCATATTACATTCCTCTTGTTGGCTTGATGCGATGCACTACATCCCCTAAGTTGGGAATATTCTATTCTTTGATTGGTCCTCTCTTGGAGACATTTCACACAATGTTCCCTAGATTATAGACCTTGCATGAACTAAAAAATACTTCTTTTAACATTTCTTTGCACGTTGCTTTTTTCATTTACATGTGCACCTTGCATAACACAACTTGCATGCCTGTGGTTCCATTGAATTTTTTTATGAGTTCTACGCATACAAATCTTTGTTTGTCTCATGAAGCGTGAAACAAAATTGTCCTTTGTGGTACCTTATTAAATTTATCATCAGGTATAACTTTAGTATGGCTGAGTGGGAAGCCCATTCTGAGGCACAACTTTCCCCATAGCCACTTGTGTGTTTGTGAGTACATACCAGCCATGAGTGTATGTTTCTCAACTTTCACGCCTTCTGACTCAACAGACAACCATGAGTTCTGTCACCCTAGAGTGAGTACACATTTCTTGTTCCAAACAAATAGCCTAGATCTACTCCACAATGAGTTGTATAGATGATTCATGCCTTCTCTTCTTTCCATGATTCCTTTTTGTCACTTTCATGTGTGTTCCTTTGTGCTTATGATTGGTTTTCCATGGGATCTTGATATTTGGGGCTTGATCATCCCTCTTGATTTATCTTGTATTATCTCATCAAGCATTAGTGCATTAAAACACCTCTTGATTGCATGTTTGGCTACTTTAGTGTGAGTTTGAAGCAAATTCATCCTCTCACTAAAGTGAGCGCTAACTGTGGACCTGGAAAAATTAATCTTTATACTTTTTCTTGTTTTGTTCCTCGTGTTTTTTTAGCTTGATTTTGCCTTGATTTAATGTTGCAATGTGGCCCTCACATTCACATTAGGTCTTGAATCTTTATGAATCACTAAGACTTTATGATGTCTTGTAAAGGTGTTCTGAAGTGTTGTGATACATTTTCACACTTTTCTAGACTCTTATTATTATAATTCACCAACATACCCCATTTTTATTACTTACCAAGTCTTATTTTAAAGTGTTGTAAGGTCTTGTAACTAACTTTCATGATTTTCTAGATTTTCATCAACAAATACACCTTTCTTATCTTTTATTTGGCCCCTTTATGCACTTATAGGCCGTAATTAAGTGTATTTTTGAATGTAAACCCAACAAACATCATTTAAGACAAATTAATTTTCAACACCGATTCACATTTCTTGAGTGGGAACCATTCACTACTAGGGGTGAATGAGTCTCTCTTGGAACAAAATAAAATAAAAAATTAAATTACTAGTGGGTTTTTATTCCTAAAGACCTAAGGTCAACCTGTGATGTATTTTCAAGAAATTAGGGCATAAGTGTGTATAAATACATGATTTTCTATTCATTTTAACCCCCATTCACCACAAGCAACTTATTCCATCCATGCATCATAACATTCAAGCGTTCTAGCATTTTTATCATTTAATAAAGCAATTATCAAGCATCATGGAGTAGCAATTGACATATCTTCAAACTTCAACAATAAGGGTTTGATGAGTTCATTACATTTGCATGTTGTTTTATCATCATTCTCTTCTTTATTTCATTTCATTATCAAGGGTTTAATTACCAAAGTGGGGTTTGACCAAGGAAAACCCCTATACTCTAACCCTTAACCCTTTTCCCCCTCTTTGCATGTGTGTTTGCAGGTCTTGTAGGTAGATTTGTTAAGGAAAAAGGCATAAAAAAGGTGTTGCAAAGTTATTAAAGTCATCAAACTTAACAAAACCCTATTTGAAGCTCAGAGACATCTTTTAGCCCATTTTATATAGATTCAGATCCATCACCCTGACAAATAGAAAAGTATAGATCAGGGCCGACAGAGTTGACCTTTGACTTTGCATATTTCTATAGGTTGAATTATTTTCCATCTATGGTGAATGAGTCCCATTTCCAAGTTGGAATTTTTTTTCTGAGGTTTTATGTTCCTGGCATCCCAAAACCTATTCCAACAAATTTTACCAAAAATAGGATTAATTCACCATTTGTGGCAAATGAGTCCTAGTGGGCTTCAACAGTGAATTCTGTAGCATTCCTAAACTTTCTTAGATCTACTTTCATCTTCCAGGGGCACCTCATTCAGTTTCATTATGTTTTGTTTCACTTTTTTTATGTTTCTTGTTAATTTTGAATATCACAATGTGTTTTCCAACACTTCATATTTCTTAGTTTTTCATGCATTATCAATAGCTTTTATTCCTTTTTTTCATTTATTCCATCTCATCTAGGCATCTTACACCCACATCACATCCATCTTTGAATGTTAACATTGCATTTTGGGCCAATCTTTATTCTTTTAGGTGAAAAACCCTAGAAAGATCATAAACCATTTAGGATGCCAAAATATTTGTTTTGGTTTGGAGATTCCATGAATTAAGTTCTATTCTTGGCCAACCTAACATATGTAATTCAATATGGAGACTAGTTATGCTTTATGGATGTTAGCCAAATTGGAATAATGCACTACATGGATAAAATGTTTTAAATCATATATGGTGCTGACAAGAGTGTTTTGAATTTTTTTTCATCTAATTAGGCTGATTTAATTGATGAATAAGTCATACTTGTATATATATAATATACTTTGAAGAAAGATAAAAAAGTGTGGTGGATGTGGGTATGTGTAGGATCATGATGGGCCAAAAAGTGGCAATATGATGGGTATGTGGATGACAACTTTTTTTTACCAAAAATTGATGAAATGAAAAGGGTTTTTAAAGGATATTCCCATATTTCTACTAATATAAATTATGCCTTACTTTTAATTTAATAAGTAATTATTATTCAATTTCTATTTGAATTATGACTAAAGTCCTGATTGATAAGTTGATTCAAAAACATATATAGGTTTCAAACAATATCATATTTTTTGAATCAAAAACATGCATCACATTCTATGCTTCACATACTATAGGATTAAAAAAAAAAAATTGAATTTCATGAAGTTTCGACCAAGTTAAGGTGGTTAGACATATAATTTTTTATATTTTTTAAAAGTTGTGATAAAAAATGCATAATTAATTATTTACTTGGAAAGAAATTACAAAATACTATGCATCACATTAGTACATGAGTCCTCTAATTTTATCTAAAATCTTAGAAAAAAATATTATCATTTTATTGTGGTTAGGGTGGTCAGACAAACACCTACTTCTTTTTTTTCCCTAAAATTTAAGTACTACTACGTTGAAATTTCAAATTCTCACCAAATTAATTTTTATTTAAAAAAAAACTAGTAGTTTAGAAACTACATTCCATTTGCTACAGATTCTATTCTTACATATTTTTGAAATAATATAGATAACTTATTCAAATTTTTACATCAACTTTCCTAACTCTAATTTTTCTAATTTTTTTGCCACTTAATGGCCTATTTTTTCCATGATGATGCTGAAGATACCCATGTGTGTGTGTGTGAGGGGGGGTGTGCAAGTGTGGAAGAAAGGTGAAAGAGGATCCAAGGCTAAATGCTTTATCAGTTGAGGATTAGAGCATATTTTTTGAGCATCTATTATGTGAGGTAGTACTTCATAGTTTGAGTTTCATTGGAACTGAACCCTACGCATTGAAGGTGTATTCTATCAGTTCAAACCTTTTGGTAGTGAGCCACAATCTTTTTATCTTGGCGGTTAGCCATATTTTGTATTCAAACAGTGAGCCTTTTCAAAGACAATGAGTCCTAGCAGTGAGCCCTGTAATATCTTGTTTTTCAGTATAATATATTGTGTGTTAACCCTCACCGTGGTTTTTCCCTTTTTGGGTTTTCCACAAAAATCTTGGTGTTCATGTGTGTGGTTCCATTGATTTGATTATTTGTTCTCTTTTCTAGATTCAGATAGAACTATGATAATGGTTAGATGGATTTTATTAGAATGGTTTTATGGAATATTGACTCACTCCCCTTCTCAATATTTTGGATGTTCAACAATGTTTTGTATCGATCAAAATGTGTAGGCTTGATCTTCCTGGTCATTCATGTTATATGATTGTGTACTTTGTCATGGATGCATACATAAGTGTCTTGAATGTCTAGTTTAGTGTGAGTTTGACATGGGGTCACCCTCTCACTAAGTATGGGAAAAATGTAGTATAGGTAAAAGTATCCAATTTTCACACTTAATTTGGGAATAATTAATAATAAAATTAGCTTAATTATGCCTTGATTTAGTGTTGTAATATGTTTTTCATCTTCATATTGATTTTAGGCCCCTTTCAAACTAGATGGACATAATTATGCCTTGTTTTTGGTGTTATAAGGTGTACCATTACACTTTCACACTCATCTAAGGCTTTATTAATTAATTATGCTTAATTTTCCTTAATTGGCCCCTTTAATTCAAATCCAAGCCTAATTAAGTGCAAATTCTAAGGGATAAAACCTGATATCCATAAATTCCATGTCACAACACTTAACTTTGGAAGATGTGTGTCCTATTTAAATGGCCTAGGACCCATTTTCTATAGGGCGAATGGGTCCTCACTTCGACCTATTACCCTAATTTAAAATAATGTTTAACATTGAGTAATCTGTGTCCTAGGTAAGTGGCCTAAGACTCATTTTCCCTATGGTGAATGGGTCCTCACTTAGACCTAGGAACCCCCTTTAAAATATGTTTTTGGTGATATTTTAATGATTTCAAATCCATGATTCAATGTCCGCTTTTGATATTTGAATTTTAGGAATTAATCTTAAGGTATGTATAAACACAAGGTTATTTCACTATGTTTCACCTAGAAGATTTCATGCAAGATAAGGATATTTAAGAGAGAATTATTAAAGAAATTCAAGAGAATTTTCAATGCATTTCAAGGGAAGATTTATAGAAGATTATTGCATCAATCAAGATTCCTTTCACCATGTCAAAGATTTATTGCATCATGCATGTTGTTTGACCTAATATGGTTTGTTATCCAAGGTTTCAAATAAGGTTTGGTGAGTTGTTACATATTTTTGTTCATTCATCATTCCTTCATTATTTTCTATTTCATTCCTTACAAGGTTTAATTACAAAAATGGGGTTTGACCAAGGTAAACACCCATTCCCTAACAAACAAAAATTTTCACTCTTTGATGTGTGATTGGGGATTTTAGGTTGAAAATAATTTAAAGAGAAAAATTGAAGAAAGTTGCAAAGTTTTCAAAATTGCAACAAAATTTTTCAAATCATGGAAACTCCTTTACAAATTTTATTTCTAACTATCCAATAGTGAACACTTGGAATTTGGAAGTGTAGACTGAGTAAAAGAAAACCCAAAAAGCATTTTTAAAGAATGGTAACCAAGACCCATTTTCCATAGGGAAAATGGGTCCTTAGTGAGCTTCAAAAAGTAACTTTTGGTGAAAGGTACACATCCTTTTGCCCTTTCTGGATCTACCTTTTGATTAATATTTTAGTGAGATTTAATTTTTTTTCTTCATTTGCATCTTATAACAAACATTTTGAATGAAATAAGGGAAAATAGGTCTATTGTGGTCAACCTCCATTTTTCTTTGTTTTCAATTTAATATAGGAATTAAAATTATTATTGATCTTCATAGAACAACTAATAATTTTATGTCTTTTATTAAGATAATTTCGGATTGTGATATGGTCCAAACCTTGTTACAGTAGCAGAACAACAAAAGTGAAAAGCATAGAAAAAAATATATGAAAGAAGAAAATAGTAAATTAAACCAAACAAGAGCTTGATCCAAACCTAGAAAATATCACATCCAAACGCTTGGCATGTGAAAGAGATTCCAACTTAGGAAGACCTTTCTTCCTCCTTTGTATAACTATCTAAGAAGAGTCATCTAAATCTAAACCCTTTATACAATTGAGGAGAGAATCTCCCATAGAAGACATATCTAAAGGAACAACACCAACTAAAGAATAAAGAGGAGAAAATGAAACTACCTTGTCAAGAGCCTAAACATTTAGAACTGAAGGTAATTATTAGCAAACTAAGCAAGAGGAGACACACAAAGTCTAAGGAGAGAATTTTCTAGAATGGATGAAGGTGGCTCCAAATCTTCAAGACCAATAATAAAATCTTAAATATACATCATAATATATTTATGAAGAGAATTCTTCCACCAAGTTGAAGAAAAAAACTTATAATAAAGATATCAACAAGCTAAGGTCAAGTGCCCAATAGAAAAAAAATACATACAATAAAAATAAATGCCTTCATAATCCATAATTTGATACTAAAATTGATCATTATCCTATAACACAACCCCAATAGGTAAATATTTCAATAAACCAACTTCAACAAAGACATGTGAAAAAGAAGTGTGGCAAAATTTCTTCAAATAAATGTCCACTTTTAGGAAATGACCAAGAGAATTACAAATAGACTCATTTACAAAAAAACCAAAATTGAAAAGGTAGATAAGCTAATCTCACTCAAATAAGCATAATGTCAATATAATCCTTCAAAGGATTGAAGCAAAAGAAGATTGCATCAAAATAGGATGCATATCTCACATCTAGAAACCACCCTCAAAAAACAACCTATTTATCCTTGAAAAAGTCAACAAAAATTACAAAAAAAAAGTCTATTAGAAGGGTAAATCTATATATTATTCACAACAAAATCATCTTGATGTTAAGATATCCATGTTTGTAAATCTAGGAGAGAAGGACAAAGTTGGAAAACTAGTAAATCAAACCCTTACTCAAAAAATAATTCTCATAGCCAATAACATCCTTCCTTAGAGATAACATTGGAGAAACATTAGAATAGGGAAGAGGAAACAATTTTTTCTATCCATCATGTAAAGTGTTTCCAAGAAATAAACCATTACCACATCAAAACCCATAACCTTCACAGTACCTAAAGAAACACACTTAAGAATAGTAGTAGTAGGAATATCCCTCTATCGTCAAAAATTATACCCTTTTCTTGACATGGGATTAATTCATCATAAAACAAACTTAATGAGGCCCTAATCTAGTGTTGTGAGGCATTTTATGTGTCCACACTAGGTATTGGACCCTTGCAAATCAAACAATTTGCTTTTAATGACGTCTTGTAAAGGTGTTGTAAAGTCTTGTAAGATGCTTTCATGCTTTTCTAGACTTAATTAACCTATTTATTCCTAATTCAAAATTATAATAACAGTGTTACATCAATCTAGAATATTATTAATGTGAACTTAATGATAAACTAGTGTTGTAATGTGAATTGCACATCTACATTGGTTCTTGTGCATTTCTAGGTTATGTGGACCTTATTTTAGTGTTGTAAAGTACATTTAATTACACTTTCACATTGATCTATGTGTCCCAAGCCCTATTCAACATTTACATCATCACCAACATGTTCTATTTTACCCATATTGTGCATCTTGAGGCTTTCATTGATCAAATACCTAAAAATATAGCAATTTAAACCTTATTTCCTATCTCTTTAGCTTCATAGGTGTCAAAATGGCTCCTGTGGGACCCATTCGCCATGCTTCGTGAATGAGTCCCATCCAGGTGGGACTCATTCGCCATGCTTGGAGAGTGAGTCCTATCTAGCCCCATTTTGACCCTTGAGTGGGAAAAGGTGAAATTTAAAGTTTATTTTCACTTTATGTCAGCCTATGATGATGTATAATCGGGTATTATGGAACACTTGTCTATAAATAAGTATTTTTACCCTAATTTTACATCCAACAAGTCATTATTACATCTCTCATCTTGAATTCATCATCCACTTTCTATTTCAAGTCAAGTAACTTAAGGTTTCTCCATTAGATATCTCCAAGTTAGTATTCTAAAGTATTCAAGGGTTGAATCTACATGCATTGTAGCAGAAATTCAAGATCAATAATCATTTTAATGTAATATACTCCATTTTTTCATGCTTCATTACATTCTTTCATCATTTTGGTTTAATTATCTAAATGGTCTTTGACCAAGGAAAACCTCCACGCCTTAACAATCAACAATTCTTGTTTTGTTTGTTTGTAGATTGAGGTCCTTTAGAAGCTTGAGAATCATTTAAGATTGAATTCCAAAGTTATTCAAGTCATCCTCCTATCATTCAAGTCAAAATCATCAAGGAAAAGTCACTTTCAAACCTGAATCTAACAATTTCAAGAGCAGAGACCTGTAGGAAGTAGAAGTACAGATCTAACTCCTTAGAATCTTCCTCTATTTTTCTTGTTTTTTGTAGGTGGACTGATTCACCACCCTTGGAAAATGAATCCCACTTGTAGGGTTGAAAATTGATTTTCTAATATTTCAATTCTCGATAGTTAGAAACAGGTTTCTGGAAGATTTTAGCAGAAACAGGACTGATTCGCCATGCTTGGTGAATGAGTCCCATTGGCCATTTATAGAAGTTTCAGAGACATTTCAAAACCTTCTAGTGACTTCATTCTATCTCTAGGTGCACTATGTTCAATCTCATTAAATTTTGTTTCCATTTATCTAAGTTTCTAGTTCATGTCTACATATTACACTATGTTTTCAAACAAGGCATAAATTGCACTTTAACATTCATTTTAGATCATTTTAACTAGTCAACTACATTTATTTAAATTCATCTACATCATATCATATATCCTAATTTGAATGTCACATAAGCATTTTAGGGTCTAATCTCCCTCCTTTTGGGTGAAAAACCCTATAAAATTTAGAAAGTCCATTGTGTCCTAAAATCTATGTTTCAATCCCTAGAATGATTATTCATTAGTTTAGTAAAGGATATAAGAGAAAAAGAAAAAGTAAACATAACATGACCAAACAAGCCAACCATAATAGAAAATCGAGTGAGAGAGTTGATCAAAAGCACCAAAGACTCCTTGATATCCTCCAAAAATACCACAATATATAGCAAATCAAAAGAACCAATAATTTGAAGAGATAGATTCACGAACCCATTATGGATTGTAGAAACCACTTTAGGAGGAAATGGCATGGAAGAAACAATAGTTTAAATAACAAAAGGTAAATCAATCGACACCCTATTTTTCATAGTAGAATCAATAACCACAGGCATATCCCCATCAAAAGCCATTAAGTCCACTACTAGGTCACAAGAAAGGGAAACAATAGAAGCTATAGGTGGGAATTTTTATTTGAAAATAAAGTGTCATTTGCGATGGATAGGGAGGGTGACATGTGTGTATCATAGAAATCTACTAATAACTAATAATTTCTATTATTTTTGATAAAGGAAAAAATTGGTTTTATAGGGACTCGAAACCACAAAGTTAACAACACTAAAAAATAAAGGACAAAAAAGTCCAACGAATTAAATATGATGCAATTAAAAGAAAAATCCTAAATAAATAGCAGCCAGCTAAAAGAAGTCAGGAAGGACAGTCACAGAGCCAGCTAAAGCATAAACCAAAAACCAGCAACAACTAGTCTAGATTCTTCAAAACAATCTCAGTCTCGACATTCAGATCCTACATATCCTGGACATCCTTCTGGAAAGTGTGAATGATCTATGGTGTTGGGGGTGCCTTTCTTTTTAGATTAGCCCTGGTTCTCTTTGAAATCCCAATTTCCTCTTCCTAGTTTTTAACTTTCACCTCTTCCAAATCAACAACCAAGGACCCCTGTTGAAATTTATTCAATTTTTCAGTCATTGCGTTGATAATGATAGCATTATGTCTTTCCATTATGTTATTTTGTTCAGTAATTATCTTCACAACATTTTTTATTTTTTCCAAGTCAATTTTTATCCTTTTGTCCTTGCCTGCATTTTCCTAGATCTCTTTACTAGCAATGTTCTCATTACGCTCTTCATCCTTCTTGCATAATGCAGAAACCTTAACTCCCACTTCTTCCAATTTACTCTGGAGGGCCTAGTTTTTTATTTTTAGGTCATTAATTTCATGAAAGACCCATTTTGACATTCTGAAATGGTCCACAACATTATTCCTAGCTATGCCCAGAAACTCAATAGTAGGTTCCCTATCAAGATTGAGGCAACTCTTAGCAAGGTCAGAGGCACTAGGGGACCCAGTTCTAACATCTCTATCCATCAACGTAATAATTTCTATTGTTACCTAAAGGAAAGTTATTTTTTCTTATCAAATCAAGATCAAGAGACCATTTGGATTATTATTAATACAATAATTACTATTATAGCACACACAATTGGTATTAAGTACTCCAATCCCTATAAAAATATGAGAAATAGTATCTTGAAACACTATTTTACAATTACAAACCTTGTGTGGGAAGCTTGTGGCTTACACATCACCTCCAAATGGTGGAATAATTAAACCATTTTTAATGCCTAAACTCTTCTCTTGGAAATCAACATCAACAAATTATTTGGTTGGCTATGATTGGGCCTAAATTGGTTAATTTCTATATTGCATTCTTTACAAAGGTCTTATACTTTGTTCTTGTTTGTCTCATCTATGATTTATCAACTCTCTCTATCCTTTTTATGGATAATTAGATCCTAAAAAGTATCTATTTTTGTTATGTATTAGGGTTGAAAAAGCTTGGAGTTAAATACATGGCTTCTTTATTAATTTCTAGCTTGACTCCTTCTCATAGCATTTGGTGATATTGGGTGATTGACCCTATCTCCCATTTAAATTTTGTAGATTTTCCATGTTTTTAGGTTGTGAAATATCTTTAGTATTTGGAAAGATAGAAGTTATCTCTCCTTTCATGTTGTTAAATTGATGCACATATTTCTTTATACACTAAAGATTTAATTTTCTATATTTTTTTTGTGCATGTATCTAGATGCAAGCTAGTAAAGCTACTCTAGAAGTTCCACATCTACAAGAGCTCCATGATCACTGGCTAATTCTCCCTATATGATTACCAAATTACTAACTCCTAACTCCTCTGGACATCGTGGAAATAGGAATGATTGTGATGAATTTTCTAGATGAGATGAAGGATGAAGGTTCTCAACCACAACCTTATAGGGATAATTATTTGTACATATAGTCTTACCTTTTTTAGCCACTTTCTTCCTCTTCTCATGGGTATGGTGCTCATAGTTGGTGAGATTCTAGCAAGTTCCCTCGCTTGGTGATAGCTATTTACATTGGTTATGTTTACTAGCCTATTGAAGATTAGGATCAAGGTGCTTTTTATTGGCTAGAAGCCTATTGATGATGGTTCTATCCCCAGTAATATATGGGATAAACTATATGACAATGAACTCTTCCTATCAATATTTTTCATGTCACATCACAATTTTATTTATTCTCATTGATGGTTAGACTTTGTTGTTTCCATGCTTTTTTCCTTTTATTTGACTTTATTCTAAGACTCTAAGGGTGTGCCTTTTCATCACCCACTTTTTCTTTGTGAATAGTGTATTATTATCTTTTTATTTAATAAAAAAATATGCATTTTATTAATAAAAAAAACTATTGATTGAATGAATATCGATAATATATCTACTATCATTAACAATTTAAATGGTAGCTACTATCAATACAAATTTGATAATTTCTGTTAATAATAATAAAATATTAACCAATATTTATGAAATTTTATTGAATATTTTTTTTTCAAAGTAAACATTAAGCGATACATAATTTAAATACATTTATAAATCCATGGAAAGGATAATTGGCAAGTAAATAGGGAGGAATTTGTTTTCTTCAATTATTCAGCAACACCAGATGTTTAAGAAGATTTATACAAGCACGAGGATGCAGTTTTAGAAGTTTTTTATTTTATGGAAAAATTTATAGTTAGATCTGACACAGAAGTATGAGTCTTTAGATTTTTTTTTTTTTTATTTTTTGCTTAGAGTAAAGGACCGAGAGGTATTTTCAGGACACAATCTCGACCTCATCTCTTATAACGTTGGAACCTTGTACTTAGAAAATCTTGATATCTGATAGACTCACTCAGAACCATTTTTTTACCAATGGATCCATTGACATATATATAACTTTAAATACCCATAAAAACATATTGTTGAATAAAATTTATTCTTTCTGCAGATAAATAAAACATTATTTTCCCAGGCAAACCTACGGGCGTAGAAAGAATACATTGGCGATTTTTTTTGTATATGAATTAGGTCGTTGGATCTGTATATCATTGTTACTGTACATACGAGTCTGAATGCTAGACTACCTCATGCAGCTCTGTTTTATTTGCAGCAGTTAGGATCTGTTATATGGCCTGCACAATTGGTACAGGATGGTAACCTCTCCACAACTTGAAACAGATTAAAATTTGCTCTGTTGTAGTTACTATCTATATCAGTATTTACACCAGTCTTAAGGTTTTATCGAGCAGAAACTTGCAGGGCAAACAGAACGGTTAGAACAAGGAGGATTATCATGATTCTGATAAGCTTCGATTCCGTCATTTTCACTGCTACAAAGCGTTCTTTCGCAAAGAAAGTTGCTGACGTTAGAAACGAACTCAACAGAAACAACAGTCCAGTTGAGCAGAAACGGTGAAATATACTATATCTTGGGAGAGAGCAGATGAAGATGGAATATAACTTAGAAAGCGGGCTATATTTATACAGAGATTACGGATAGATGATCATATGAATTTTTCAATATCGTAAGTCGTACAAGCAGAACCCATTCAAAATTTCAGTCACTCAGTGGCGTGTGACACACTCAACAAGTCTGAAATATATATATATAATCTTTGCTTCAGATCCGCGTATTTCATTATTCAAAAGGTAAACGCGTGAAGAGAACATTAAATCCACAAATTCTTGCTTGACCGTAGCGATTACATTGACCCTTTCTATTGCAGAATGTTAATTCATAACGAAGCCATGTAAAATGGTGTTCAAAACACTTCATTGTAAATTGTCATCCCAATATTGAAGTGAAAGAGTCAAGAGAGCCTCAAACAACCAAAAGTATAAGGTGTAGATTCATACCTGACAGCATGGAGTAAATATATACGATCGGCTACAGCAGTGTCCCTATTTCATCATGTTCGACAATTTCCATATAAAATTAAAATCCATTCATTTCGTCTCTTTTAAATTGAAGGCTGTTTGCACGTTTTTCATTTGTTTAATTCTTGAATTTTACGTCTAACGTAGATATAACCAATGCATATAAATTTAATATTTTTTTAATTGACTTTGGGGCATTGTTTCATATTGGCTTCTCTTTATTTGTAATATTGCAATGGTAAAAATTTGTGTATGAGTTTTTATCTTGTTTCTAGGAGAGTGTCTTTTTATAATTATATATTCACAAATAGTGTAATTTTGTGCAAAGTTAGGTTTCTTGCTGTATGTCATTTATTTATCTATTATAAATATTATTCTATATTCATCTTTTACACTCATTCATGTGTATGTATCCTCATACATTTGGCATATCTATTTATTTATTACACTTACGTATAAAGTTAAAAAGTACCTACTTTGCAATCTACACTAGACCATTTGACACCATTTTAGCAAATGTTCATATAATGATATTTTAGGGTCATTTTAAATTTATCCTTAAGCTTTTTCCCTACTTTAGACTTATTTGTATAAACCCTTAAACCTTGTAGTATCAAACAATAGATTCTGGTGTTGTATGAAGATCGACATTAAAATGAATATGTATTAGCTAGAGGGATATTATTCATCAAATTTTGCATTAAGCTAGGGATGTGTTGACTATATTCATGATTTATATACTAGATATAAGTATATATGGCATTCAATGCAGTGGAAGCAAATGTGAAGCCACAAGGAATGGTTATTGTTGATTTATTCCTAATCAAGATACTTTTGGAGGCTTTGGTTGTGTTAGAGCTCATTTATCTAATGAGTTTCTAAGAACTGCTAGATGAAAATGTGATCAAGTGGATTTGGAAGCTTTGAGAAAATGGCTTTAGCAAAATCATAATGAAAGTTTAAGATTTGTGGACTAAGTGCATATATAATAACGCTAAGATCCTTCTAATTTTCTCTTTTGTGAGTGCAAGAAATAAATCAATAGATATTTTAATTAGAAAATATAAAGTGTTCTTTGAATGGAAGATGATTTCATTATCATGTTACGTGGCAAGCCATTGTAACCCCTTGTATATGTAGGAGATGGAAGCTCCTTCCAAAGATCCTCAACCTATGAAAAAAACCACCCTCATAGATACAGGAGAGAAGCACAAAGACTATTCTTCCAAATATTACGATGATATTCAAAAAATGAGATTCTAAAATACATAGTGTATAAGCCTTTTAAAGGTGTGAGAAATGAGATGGGTGAGGACTTCATTGACCCACTCAAAACCTCTAGAAATGGGGGTGAATGATTGTTAAGTTCTATCACACCCACTTTCAAAGCTATTCCATTCAACGATAACCCTAGAGATCTCAATGCAAAAGAGAAAGAGATCTTGCAATAAGGTTGTCCTAGGGGCTAAAAGTAGACTAATAAAGGGGTTCACCACCAAATTTAGAGTTGGAAAAGATAATGAAATGCAAGATGAAATTTGCAAAACCCTAATTGAATGCAAGGTAACACTAGATGACCTAGAAAAGTGAATGAAACAACACAAAAATTTGAAGAAAGGAAGGTGTGCACCTAGGAATCTAGAAATACCTGGATGGAGGTCTGGAACACTGGAAAATATAACTTTAATGGTGACTGGGAGTCATTTTCCAAGTTGGGTGAATTAGTCTACTTTTTAGAAAATTGTGCGGGAACATGAATCTGCCAAATGGGTATCCGAATTTGCAAGAATCTAAAACTTGACTCAATTTGGGTCTCATTCACTAGAAGTGACAAATTAGTCTAGTTGGCCTTTTTTGAAACTTCAAAAGTTGATCCTTCTCTTCTTTTTTTTCTATGTTCTTCTTGAGTGATTTCTGGATCAAAATCTCCAATTTGCAACCTATTGGTCTTTTGGAAGGTTCTCCAAGGCTTGATGACAAATTTGACGACTTTTGAGCTCTTTAAAAATCTTCTCCAATCTTGCTCCCTAGGGAATCTGCAACCTAGACCTACAAATCACACACAAAGGAGAGAGGAAAATGTTGTTGGGTTAGTGAATAGGGGTTTTCCTTGGTCAAACCTCATTTTGGAAATCAATCCTTGAAATGAAATCAAATAAGAATTGAGAATGATGAATGAACAAGATATGATGTTGCAACTTACCAAACCCTATTAATAAAGTGATGCAAATATGCTTGAGATGGTTGCATCCATGGATGTAGAATTTGACTCTTGCTTTGAATGATTTTGGTCTTGAATAATAAACTTTCTTGAATCATCAACCCTACATCATAATTGTTAGCACAATAACAAACATGATGCATGCAACATTTGACATGATGATTGATGGTTGATAATTTGCTCTTGAATGCTCTTGTGAATGCTTGTGAACTCAAAATTGCTATAAGAATGCTCATTCAACTTACTAGGTCACTTGATTGCTTGTTAGGAGAAAGTGAGTGAAAAAAACTTGTATTTATACTCAATTATGCAAGAATTCTTGAAATTACAACATTGCAAGCTAACATCAGATCTAGAAGAATAAAATCCCACCAAAAATTTGAATTAATTTTAATTTGGGCCACACGAGACTCATTGACCAAAGGTGGTGAAAGAGTCCCACCAAGCTTAATTTTTGGGATCATTTTTAAAAATTATTAGAAATGTGTAAAACTAGGTTTTGGATCAAAAGATCTAGGTGGGACTCATTCTCCCAAGCTAGTGAATGAGTCCCAAATCACTAAAACTAGGCCACTCAAACCTGGAACACTTGAATTATGATTGGCTAATGATTGGTGTCAGGATTTTCCTTGAAAAGATGCAATAAATGAAGCTTGTGGATGCAAAATATGGCTTTAATCCCAATTATTAAGGACAAGCCTAGAAATGTGTGAAAGTGTGTTACAACACTTTACAACACTTAAAAATAAGGCAAGATTAATGTTTATTTTGATTAAAATGAGGTTCATTAGGTATAATAAATTAATACAACCTTAGAAAAGTGTGAAAGTGTGTTACAACACTTCACAACATTGTAGCAAGGTAGCATTTAAATTCATTAGTTCACAAGGGCCCAAGACCTAATGTGAATGTGTCAATCGCATTATGACACTAAATCAAAGCCATGGGTAAGCCTAACTCACAAGGAGGGCCCAAATAAGCCAAGAAAAATAGAAGGATACTTTTCTCATGACTACATTTAGGCCCCACATTAGTGAGAGGATGAACCTACTTGAAAGTCACACTAAAGTAGAAAAACACACATCAAGAGGGGTCCAAGTGCACCAATGTTGGTAAAATGAGATGACAACAATCAAGAGGGGTTATTAAGCCCCACAGGATCAAGATCCCATGAAAAACCAACATAGGCACACAAGAACACACATGGAAATGATATAATAGCATTAAAAAAGCACAAGCATGCACTGTTGAAGACACAGAGGAAATGAAACAACATGAGAAAGAAAAGGGGCAGATAAAGCTTCGACCATTTTTCCATCACTATAGGTGATAAAAAAGAACAACAAGTCAACACACACACGAGTGGCTATAGGGAAAGTCATGCCTTGATTCAGCTTTCCACTCAAACCTAAAGTTATGCCAAAGACTAGTAAGGAACAGGCGATTCAACCTAAAGTAGGTCATCTAGTTGCTAGTCATGTTCATTGTATACCAAAGGTGGGAAACTAACCAAAGGGACAAGAGCAAGTGACAAACTAGGAGAAGTAATAGGTTCAAAACTCTTCTTAGGAGAATTGTCATTTAAGCTGATGGAAGAGGAAAACAATGTATTCAATTCATTATGCACCTCTTTTTAAATTTTAGAACTCTCGTCATTGTCATCCAAGTTAATCACAACAGGAGGCCAAATGATAATGCCCATGGAAGAGTTCAATTATTGTTGTGGTTGTTGTATTGGATTATTTTTTTTTGGAGTGGGGGTAAAGTCATCATGCATTGCTTCAGTCAAGTTTTGATCTTGATTTTCTTTCTTTAATTTTTCATGTAACCTACAATAAAGAGCACAATGTCTACACCTATGCTCTCTAGCACCTCTGTTTCTTTTAGTTTTGTTTTCAAGTTACATTTATGTAGGAGTGGGTTGATCAACCATAGGATTCTTTTCTTCCCTAATGGGAGGAATAGAAGGAACCACAAGAGGTTGTTTGACCACTTTCTCTTTGACTTTGTACACTTGTTTTATTCTAGTAGGTGTGATAAGGTTGTTTTCATTGTATCTTGGTCTTCTGTAGGATGTAGGTGAAGGTCCTAGATCTTAAGTTGGTCTTGGTTGTTTAGAATTTCTTTAGGTTGAAACATGGTTTCGTCAAGGATAGTAGGCTTGGTGGTGGGTGGAGACATGTTTTGAAGGGATAATTCTACTATTTTCTTTTCCTTGAACTTTTGATAGGACAAGAAAAATAAATCTTCTTGTGGTTTTATAGGTTCCATGAGCTTAGTTCAAAATAAATCCAAGGAAAAGTTTCCTTTGGAGGAAAAATGGTTAAAGGAACTATGATGGACAATGAATACTTCATTTTCAAAGGGAAACTTTAAGCATTTGTGCACAATAGAAGGGATGGCTTTCATGGAGCGAATCCATGGATAGCCTAGCTTCACATGAAACTGGTTCAACTGCGGGATGATGGACAATGAGACATCTAATGTTTTTGGTGCTATTTATAAAGGGTGATAAATCCCATCATAGGGCAAGCAAAATCATTATGAGTCTTGATCCATGCTTTTGGTTTATCATATATATCTTAATAGAGCTCATCCAAAGTAAGAATTCATCAGTGATCACATCCTCTCCAGAGGTGGGATCTATTATTATCCCATTAGTGGGTTTGTCATAGATTTGGCCAGCTATGTAAAGAGGACCATCAGATGCATGTTTAAGTATATCCTTAGAGGAGAAGAAATATCAAGACGATTCTTAGTTCGACCCTTATGAGGATTGACATCTATCACACCTACCATTTCATCCATAGGATCATTATCGATAGGGTTATTTTGTATAGAATCATTGTCATCATCATTTGTGTCAAAATTCATCACATCATTCATTGTATTTTCATTGGATTTGAAAAATTAGATATTATGTTTAAGCAGAGGGTTAGTGAAAATTTTCAAGTTTTTGTAAGGAGGGGCAATAGACTTATTTCCTTGATCACGAACACCTCCAACAGAAACATAACTAGATCAATGAGGTGTTGCACAAGATGTTTAAGATGCTTGCAATGTTATGTGTCATGTCTGTTTTGTTGGTGGTAATGGCAATAAGAATTTGATCTAAAGCTTGGGGGTAAAGGCTTATTAGGCTCAGATGTTTTGATAGGACGCAAGGTAATCATTTGTTGTTCTAAAAGTTGGGACATTGTGTTATGAAGGGTATTGAGTAAGGGATTGAATTATCTTTTTAGGTCCCCATAGCTAAAGGGTATCATGGCTTTAATTGCAGCTACTTGGTTATTAGCAAATGATGAGTTGTTTGTTGAGGGGGATTGAATTGAAGTAATCCTTTGTTTTTTTTCTTAGTGGTTGGGAATTGTTTTGGGTTGCAGGTTAGGATTTCTCAGTTCGGCTAGAAGTGGACTTTGTATCTCAACTACTAACCAAATTTTGATAATCACGAAGGGAAGTACACAAGTGCATGAAGGATGGGAATTTCATCATTGAGATCTTGTCTTGAATATTACTTTGCAAATTTTCTATGAACATCTTTTGAAGGCGAGGGTCAGGAGCATTGACATTGATTTGGGATTAAAGCGATTTATAGCATGAGATAAATTCATATATCTTTTCTTCTTTTTGGTTACATCTCATCAAATCTGCCAAGGTCATCTTAGGTGTCATATGGACTTGGAAATGGTTTACAAATGCCTCAACAAGTTCATTGAATGAACTAATTGAGTTGTTCGATAAGGAGGAGAACCATTCTAAGGTAGTATCTTTCAAGGACCTAGGAAAAATCTTAGCTAGGATTTTATCATCAAGGAAAAAGTCACTACATAAGGTATTATAGGCATTAACATGGCTAGAAGGATCTCCCTTCTCTCCATATTTCTCAAATCTAGGCATGTATACACCTTGTGGCATCAGTGTTTGCAATATCTCCAAGGACAATGGCCTATTTTTGACATAATATGTAGATGGGCCATTTTGATTTTGGTTGATGGTGGAAATTTGGTTTTGAAGGGATGAAACAACTTGGAAGAATTGAGTTATGAGAGGGTCATTTGTGTTATAACATGGAAGTGAAAATGGTGAAGGACTGTATGTGTTTGAGGGGCAAGTGAATTGAATGCTTATAGGTGGTAAAGTGGTAGGAGAAATGATGTGTGATGCCACAAAAGAACTGGGGATGCTAGTAGAAATACCCATGGAAGGAATCACATTACTAGTTTGTTATATTGTTGTAACTTCAAGGTTGTTATAGGTAGGTATAGAGTCAATTGTTGTGGGAAGAGGAATTTGAGTTCCCCCTTGGCTTGTGACATTGCTTGTTGGTAAAGGACAACTAGTGGTTGGGGTGAGGTGTTTTCCAAAGATTTGGACTATGTTTTTCACAAGGTGAAGTCCATCTTCACTTTCAATCATGTAGTGAATGTTATCTATAATAGGGATGGCAGTAGTTGAAATGTTGTGATTTTACACTTGATGTTGTAAGTTTGCTAGGTTCTCATGAATTTGATTTATGTTTTCTTGTGGGAAACTACCATTTCTTATTTCAACTTGCATACTACTTGAAGGAAAAGAGTTGTTAACGGTATGGTCCATACCTAGTGTACTAATGTCAATACTAGGAGTGGAAGAGCTAGACAACCCAAGATCCACAATGATTGTGCTATTAAGGGATGACATGAGTTTCAAACTTCATCTCACCACAGTATCCACAGTATTAGCAATAGGACACCAAATGGTCATGCAAGGGCTACTAAATGCAATGTGAATGCAAATTCAATGTAAGCTAAGAACAATGAAATGCTTATAATAGAAATTCTAGAAGCTAAAAAAGAAAGGAAATAACAAAAAACAAAAAATAAAAAATAAAAATTTGAATTCCAAAAAATGCAATTTAGAATGTGTAGAGGGATTGTTTCACCTTGAGTGGAAAATGAGTCCCAATAGGGATTTTTTTTTCAAAATTTTCAAAAAAAATCAATTGAATTTTATGCTTTTTATGTGTTATGATCTATATCTAAGATGAAAATGTCGATTTTGAAAGATTTTCAATGAAATTTGATGCAAAAATTCAATCTATATGAGCTTTCACTAATGCAAACTTTAAAACCCTAGAATGTAATTTAAGGAAAGTCCTAATGCAATGTTAATACAAGCTAAATCTAAGATGATAATGCACTCCAAATCAGAATTTTAATGTTCTAAAGGCAGGTTCACCAAAATGGAACCCCTAGAAATGGGGGTGAATGATTGTTAAGTGCTATCACACCCACTTTCAAAGCTATTCCATTCAAGGATAACCCTAGAGATCTCAATGAAAAAGAGAAATATATCTTGCAATAGGGCATTCCTAGGGGATGAAAGTAGACTAATAAAGGGGTTCACCACTAAGTTTAGACTTGGAAAATACAATGAAATGCAAGATGCAATGCAAAACCCTAATTGAATGAAAGGTAACACTAGATGACTTAGAAAAGTGAATGAAATAGCAAAAAAAATTGAAGACAAGAAGGTGTGCACCTGAGAATCTAGAAATGACTAGATGGTGGTTTGGAACACTAGAAAATCTAACTTTAATGCTAACTGGGGCTCATTCACCAAGTTGGACGAATCAATCCAATTTTTGGAAAACTGTGTGCGAACAAGAATCTACGAAATAGGTATATGAATATGCAAGAATCTAAAAATTGTTTGGAATTGGGACTCATTCACCAGAAGTGGTGAATCAGTCCAGTTGGGATTTTCTAAAACTTCAAACAATGATCATTCTCTTCTCTATCTGCTATGTTCTTCTAAAGTGATTTTTGGATCTGAATCTCTGATTTGCAACCTGTAGGTCTTCTCCAAGGTTCACTAAGGCTTGAAGACAACTTTGACAACTTTTAGGCTCTTGAAAACTTTTCTCCAATATTTCTCCTTAGGGAATATACAACATAGACTTGCAAATCACACACAAAGGAGAGGGAAAATTGTTGTTGGGTTAGTGAATAGGGGTTTTCCTTGGTCAAACCCCATTTTGGAAACAAATCCTAGAAATGAAATCAAATAATAATGGAGAATGATGAATGAACAAGATCATATGATGTTGCAACTCACCAAACCCATGCAATAAAGTGCTAAAAATATGCTTGAGATGGCTACAATGGATCTAGACTTTGACTCTTCCTTTGAATGATGTTGGCCTTGAATAAAACACTTGCTTTAATTATGAACCCTACATGTCATAATTATTAGCTACACAATAACGAAACATGATGCATGAAACCTTTGACATGATGATTGATGCTTGAATGCTTCTCTAAAATGCTTGATAATCTTCTCTTGATTCCTCTTGAATGCTCTTATGAATTCTTGTGAACTCAAACTTTCTATAAGAATGCTTATTCAACTTACTAGATCACTTGATTTCTTGTTAGGAGAAAATGAGTGAAAGAAACTTGTATTTATACTCAATTATGCAAGTATTTCTGAAATTACAACATTACGAGCTAACATTAGATCTAGGAGAATAAAGTCCAACCAAAAATTTGAACAAATTTTGATTTTGGGCCACATGGGACTCATTCACCCAAGGTGGCGAATGAGTCCCACTAGGCTTAATTTTTGGGACCATTTTTAAAAATTCTTAGAAATGTGTAAAACTAGGTTTGGGACCAAAAGATCTAGGTGGGACTCATTTTCCAAAGGTGGCGAATGAGTCCTAGATCACTAAATCTAGGCCACTCAAACCTGAAACACCTGAATTATGATTTGTGTCACGATTATCCATGAAAATATGTAATAAATGAGGCTTGTGGATGTAAAATAGGGCCAATTAAAGCATAAGAAATCCCAATTATTAATGATAAGCCTAGAAAAGTGTGAAAGTGTGTTACAACACTTTACAAAACTTAAAAATAAGACAAGATTATGGTTTATTTTGATTAAAAAGAGGTTCATTAGGTATAATTGATTAATAAAACCTTAGAAAAGTGTGAAAGTGTGTTACAACACTTCACAATACTTTAGCAAGGTACCATTAGTTCACAAGGGCCCAAGACATAGTGTGAATGTGTCAACCAGATTACAACACTAAATCAAGGAAACATTAATCCTAACTCACAAGGAGGGCCCAAATAAGCCAATAAGAGTAGAAGGGATAATTTTTTTGTGACTACACCCCAAGGACAACTCCTATCACTAATATCAACAAAATAGAAAAGGAGAAAGACTGTGTAGGCCCCCATAGAAAAGAGTAGAAATGCTAAAGATCCCCCCATGATGAAGAAACTCTTGTGTTGATCCTGGAAGTCTAAAGAATATCCCATGTCTATAAACAACATGCCTCCCTCTAGGGAGAAACAATCACTAATGCAAGAGAAACTCCAACTCTGAAAAAGAGAAGGTAGAGGAAGAATCAACATGGAAGATTCCTTTGAAAACTATCTCCGTAACTCCACATCGCCAAATGTCACATCATGATTAGGTGCAACCTCAACTAAAGAAGGTGGATCAACAAAACTATGTGGAAACTCTAAAGTAACAATCTCCAAAGACATAGATGGTGCAACAACAATGAAAATATTGTCATAATAAAGAAGGGATGTACACTCAAATGCGTCATCCAAATCAAAAATGTGAGATTCACAAAACAACTTTGCATGACTTATCAAATGACTATCCCACAAAGAATGATTTGGAGGATAAAAAAACATCCTATTTTGCTAAAGAACCAATCTTTGAAGCAAGAGGAGATGAATCAACATAGGTCTAGAAAAGAACTCCAAAGTTCAAATGACCATATTCTCTTGAGGAATTTCTATCAACACTAGCAAGAGGAATGTGAGGCTCATAATCATCATCATTGAAAAAATGAGAAAAGGCATAAAGATGAGACTCATGATCAGCTTCACCAAAAATAATGACTTTGCCAGTATTAGCCTCTCTAATGAAAATAGTATCTACAATCAACTCTACAGTCTGAGGTACCTCTCCATGAGTAATATAATAGATGGAAAGTAGATTTCTGTGCAAATCAAGAATACATAGTACATCTCTAAAACAACCCTCACCAATCTCAACATTTCCTATCCCCACAACTTATAGAAACTTACTATCTCCTAACAAAATATTAGAAGTATCAACAGGATGATGACCCAAAAAAGGATAGGGTGTAAAACCCATGTGATAAGATGCTCTTGAATCCAAAAACCATCTATTGTGACTAAAGTTAACTGTAGAAGTTACCAATGCACATCCTTTGAGTTTATCTTCTTTACCTTTCATTCCATTTGCAAATTCTGTATTCCCTAATTATGTAGGTTTGGATGAAGGTGTAGGTGATGTAGATGGAGAGGCTATAGGAGTCACATATGAGGGTAGTGGAATATTGTTCTTTAGAAGAAGATGTGAAAGCTCTCATCAATCATCTTCGTATAACAATGGTGTTCATCATGACATTTCTTCTTGCAATACACACAACTAAACTTCTCCTTCTTAGGTTTATCCTCTTTTGAAGAGGTGGAGGACTCATTAGACTCTATCTTAGCCTTAGGTTTCTTCTTTCCTTTTCTTTGAGATGCTTGTGCAACTAATGCATGACTCATAGAGACCCCTTCTAATAGGGAAAGTTCTACTTGTTCCCTCATCAAATGGTCACATAATGTCTCAAAAGAAGGAATTTAGAATGCATTTCCCAAAGCATCCATGGTGGAGTACAAGGTAGAATAAAAAACTGCAAATAGACCTCACCTTAGGGGTAAACCCACAAAACTGGTTTACAATTCTAGTGAGGAAGAAAAATTGCAAAAACACTCAGGTATGAATTTTTGTTTTGATTTTTAGGAGTTCACATGAACTGGGGTGTTCGAATGGACGCAAAAGGGGTTCAAATGGACCCCAATTTGAGCGAACTGTATTAAATGAAGGGGCTCATTTTTTTGTATTTTTTAATGACGAATATAATGGAAAAGAGGGAATTCACTTGAACCTGGGTTCCTTTGAACCCCCCTTTTCCCCCTTTGCCTCCCCTTTCTCCCCCTCTGGCACCAAATTTCTATATATATTTTTTCCTTCGAAGCTCGAGTTGAGGATGAAAATGGAGGAGTATTCATAAACCCAATTGGATGATGGTAGTCCTTAGAACAAGCTATCCATCAAATATAATTTTAATATGTTTTTGTTTTATTATGTATTTGTTTTTTAAGTTTGATTAAACATAGGTTTTTCCCTGAAAATCAAGCTCTTTGTTCTACACATGGAAAAATAGCAGATTATCAAAATAAAATTTTGAAAAATATCTACAGGCTAGGTATTGATGTTCTTGATCCAGTAGAAAAAAAAAAGAATTTCAATACATACAAAAAAAGTTATGTTGTATACGGTCCACCTTTTTCTGAATTGTAATTGGTTTGACTTCAAAACTTGATTAAGGAAAAAATATTCAATAAAACACTATGTATAATAGAAAATTTTGGGTAAAATAAAAATGAGAAAACAATAACATGCATAATTACCTAATCAAAATCTTCAATACCTCAAATAGACACAATGATGGATGAATGATTCAAGAATGATCTTGGTAGCATAAGGATACTTGAATAATCAAACCCCCTAATGGCTTATGAGAGGGTTGATTTATAGGCAAGGTCTAATTTGGATTGACGGTTGAGATTGGATGTCAATAAGATGTCTTAATCAATGGCCAAGATTGAAAGTTGTAGTATGAAATATAGTTAGGGAAAAATTAGGGAAATGATAAGGATTAATGGCCAAGATTGAATTATAAGCTAATTCAATCAAGGGTGGAAAATGAATGAGACAAGAGAAGATAAGAATAGCAAGGATAATGAGGTTGGCACAGAAAAAGAGGTTGTTGGAGAAAATTAAATAATTATAAAATTATTTAATTTGAGGGAAGGTGAATAATTAAATAATAAAAGCATTATTTAATTATAAAAGACATGTGACATGTTGACTTTTAAATTAAATAATAATTTAATTCAAAAGTGGATGAAAATGACAAATTAGTAAATAATTAAATAAATAAAATTTATTTAATTATAGAAGAAGAGGATAGTGAATAATTAAATAATTGAAATAATTATTTAATTATAGTAGAAAAATGACAATAATTAAATAAATAAGCATTTATTTAATTATAGAAAGGAAGGGGATAATTAGTGACGTAATTAAATAAAAAAATTATTTAATTAATCAAGGGAAGAAAAAACGAAAATATGAATTAATTAAAAAAATTAGAATTATTTAATTAATACAGGAATATGATCTTAAAAGATAATTAAATAATTAAAATTATTTAATTATGCAAGTAGAAGGAGGAATTGATATGAAAAGGTGGGTTCATAGGCGAAGGACAATTTTCAGTGTCTACATTTTTCCCGTCTTTGAGATAATGTTTGAGATGATGAGATTTGTGTTGAGTAACATTATTTCAAAGAAGCTAAGGTATGGATAGATCAAAATGGATGATGATAGAAAGATAAAAGGATGACAAAATAAGAGTGTGATGATGATGATATAAGAATAGGATGATGATGCCCCCTCCAGAGGATAGATGGGTTGGACAAACACAAGTATGCTGTCAAAATGAAATGATAAGAAGGGACAAGATGAATGATGCGAGATAGGAAGTGGATGAAGGAGATGAATGATACATTATGCTACAAGAAAGTGAACAACCATGATGTTTGATGTAACAATAGACATGATGCACCAAGGTACAAGGACCAAGGTGATGATGTGTCTCATGCCCCAATGTAATATAACCTTGTCTAGATACAAGATATGAAAATTAGCTGGAATAATTTATATTTGATGAAAATGTACAATAAAATTATAACACACAAGAAAGCAATCAAGCAAGCATGCACAAATGATACAAAAAAAACAAGGCATTTCCCCTGTCAAGCTACAAACTTATGAGTAATTGATTGATTGGTTTTGATTGATGATGATAATGTTGTCATTGCAGGGAACAACATATCCCTAGATCAACACAAGGATGATGATAATTGATTGATTGATTGGGTTTACAACAAGATTAGGATCAATACCAAAGGGTGTAATTGGATAATTTCGTAAGATTGATTGAATTGATTGGTATGGATTAAGGATATCCTTGCATTTGGATTATTGCTTGGATAGATTCAATTGATTTTTTTAGATTTTTGAAATGTTTTGATTTATTTGGATTTTTGAGATGTTTTTATTTTTTATTTTTTTTTAGGACCTTTTCCCATTTTTATTTTTATTTTTGGGGATATTTTGATTTTTGTGTATTTGACATGGTCCATGCAATGGTGGAAAAGTTGATGGTGGAAGGTGTATAGTCACATGATTTTGACATTTATAGAGAGATGCCAACATATGTTTTAGGCGTATGGTAGGAAATTTATGATGGAAAGTGAACTTAGGAGGCATTTAGGAAGTACCAACATCTTGAGATTGGTGTCCTTGGGGTGTATATCCAAGGCCATAAGAGCGTGGAGGGACTTTGACATGGATGAGCTCCAAAATACCATGTTCATGAATACCTAAACCTTTACCTTGGTATTTCATGTTTTGGAGCATGCAATGGACAATAGGACTAGGTGTAGGTGGAACACTAGACATGAGTTGCTTCTTGGATGGGGACAATGAAGCAGCGAAAGATAATGGTTGTTGTTGTTCTAAGGAGAAAAAATCATGAATAAAGGCAGAAAGACCAATAGGATATTATGGAGGACTTACAATAGGGTCGATAGTGGGTGATGAAGGATCATTAGGATCTTGATTAGCACTATGTTCACTTAGATCCATAGTTTTTGTTTGATCTTCTATACTTTCTTGGGAGGCATATGTCTCATCAAAAGAAGTGGGTGTTGATGGATCATGGATAGGACTAGGTGAAGGTGCATTTGGGATGTCTTGCTCATGGATAGATATAGGATCAAGTTGCTCATGGATAGGCTCTTCATCATTATAGATATCATCTTGATCATATAAAATATATACATTATGGATAGGTTGGATGAAAGTGAATTGATCTTGATTAGGACTAGGGTTTGATGTTTCCACATGCTTAGGATTAGGCTCTTGACATACCTTTTGGGTTGCTTGAATGGAAGTCAAAAGGGATGACTCTTGAATGGGCTCAACATGTTCTAGATGGTCAACAACATGGAGAGATTTGAACTTGACTAAGAAATCATCAATGAAAGGAAATGCAATAGGGGAAAGAGAAGTTAATTTTTCCTCTAGTTGCAAAGAACAAAACTCACTGATTTGACCAAATAGGGTTTTGAAATCATCCCATACTCAAGGGTGATTAGGAGGAGGAGCTTTGGTACCATGCAGGAGATGGTAGCTCCTTCCTCGGATCCTCAACCTATGAAATCAAACCACCCTCATAGATACAAAAGAGAAGGACTAAGAAAATCTTTCCAAATATCAAGATGATATTCAAAAAATGAGATGCTAAAATACATACTCTACAAACCTTTTAAAGGTGTGAGAAATGAGATGGGTGAAAAACTACCTGATACGGGACAACTACCTAAGTAATTATCCAAAAGTTAAAAACTTAACACTAACAATAGATTCCTAAGCTTTTGCATTCATGAGATCTTGAAGATCATCCTATCTAAGGATTATTAGATATTCTATATGAGAACAACAAACATGTTCCCATTGAAGTTTAATATTAAACAAGATTTGATGAATCATATGTGGTGGACGTAGCTTTAGTACATGTCATATAAAAGAAAGTATATACATAAAGGTAAGGTCCAATTAATTCACTAATTTCTTGAATATATTACAACTCTCAAAGGTTTAAAATAATTATTTTCATTGCATAAAAAAAGAACCTAAGAATTATCTTGGTGACCAAATCAATATTTCACTAATCCTAAATAGTAGACTCAATAGTCAATATTGGGGATATCTTGCAATGTGAGCATGGAGGAAAAAATCATCTATAGATAGTGGGAAGTGAGAACTAATTAATAGGAGTGAAAAAATCCTCTACACTTTTGGCTTTACTAGGCTATGGAGGTTGATTCTAGATATCATTAATCTTGATAAAATAACCATACATAAATATTTATAAAAATACTTTGATTTGAAATATTATATTAAGTTTTAATAAAAAGAAATTAAATATTAAAGTCCCACAACACACATGATCATATGGATTTAATCAAACAAACTAGCTCAATAGACTTAATAGTCAATATTGGGGATATCTTGCAATGTGAGCATGGAGGAAAAGATCATCTATAGATAGTGGGAAATGAGAACTAATTAATAGGAGTGAAAAACTCCTCTACAATTTTGGATTTACTAGGCTATGGAGGTTGATTCTAGATATCATTAATCTTGATAAAATAATCCATACATAAATATTTATAAAAATACTTTGATTTGAAATATTATATTAAGTTTTAATAAAAAGAAATTAAATATTAAAGTCCCACAACACACATGATCATATGGATTTAATCATACAATAGGGTCGATAGTGGGTGATGAAGGATCATTAGGATCTTGATTAGCACTATGTTCACTTAGATCCATGGTTTTTGTTTGATCTTCTATACTTTATTGGGAGGCATATGTCTCATCAAAAGAAGTGGGTGTTGATGGATCATGGATAGGACTAGGTGAAGGTGCATTTGGGATGTCTTGCTCATGGATAGATATAGGATCAAGTTGCTCATGGATAGGCTCTTCATCATTATAGATATCATCTTGATCATATAAAATATATACATTATGGATAGGTTGGATGAAAGTGAATTGATCTTGATTAGGACTAGGGTTTGATGTGTCCACATGCTTAGGATTAGGCTCTTGACATACCTTTTGGGTTGCTTGAATGGAAGTCAAAAGGGATGACTCTTGAATGGGCTCAACATGTTCTAGATGGTCAACAACATGGAGAGATTTGAACTTGACTAAGAAATCATCAATGAAATGAAATGCAATAGGGGAAAGAGAAGTTAATTTTTCCTCTAGTTACAAAGAACAAAACTCACTGATTTGACCAAATAGGGTTTTGAAATCATCCCATACTCAAGGGTGATTAGGAGGAGGAGCTTTGGTACCATGCAGGAGATGGTAGCTCCTTCCTTGGATCCTCAACCTATGAAATCAAACCACCCTCATAGATACAAAAGAGAAGGACTAAGAAAATCTTTCTAAATATCAAGATGATATTCAAAAAATGAGATGCTAAAATACATACTCTACAAACCTTTTAAAGGTGTGAGAAATGAGATGGGTGAAAAACTACCCGATATGGGACAACTACCTAAGTAATTATCCAAAAGTTAAAAACTTAACACTAACAATAGATTCCTAAGCTTTTGCATTCATGAGATCTTGAAGATCATCCTATCTAAGGATTCTTAGATATTCTATATGAGAACAACAAACATGTTCCCATTGAAGTTTAATATTAAACAAGATTTGATGAATCATATGTGGTGGACGTAGCTTTAGTACATGTCATATAAAAGAAAGTATATACATAAAGGTAAGGTCCAATGAATTCACTAATTTCTTGAATATATTACAACTCTCAAAGGTTTAAAATAATTATTTTCATAGCATAAAAAAAGAACCTAAGAATTATCTTGGTGACCAAATCAATATTTCACTAATCCTAAATAGTAGACTCAATAGTCAATATTGGGGATATCTTGCAATGTGAGCATGGAGGAAAAGATCATCTATAGATAGTGGGAAGTGAGAACTAATTAATAGGAGTGAAAAACTCCTCTACACTTTTGGCTTTACTAGGCTATGGAGGTTGATTCTAGATATCATTAATCTTGATAAAATAATCCATACATAAATATTTATAAAAATACTTTGATTTGAAATATTATATTAAGTTTTAATAAAAAGAAATTAAATATTAAAGTCCCACAACACACATGATCATATGGATTTAATCATACAAACTAGCTCAATAGAGTATTTATTACAATTATTTGTTGTTTTAGTTACTTATTGATAACACAGATTGTAATGATCACAAATATATTTAAAATTAAGTTAAAATTTTGGAACACCCAACTATTAAAATCCACTAAATGTTCATTAAGCACAAATACAACCTTCATTTTAAGTCTCTCTTAGGAATCCAAACTAGTTTTTTTTGCTAGACTCTAGGAAAGTAATAGGATTTTATCCACTAATCTCCAAAACTTAAGGGTGTTCATCCTTAGATCAAATAAGTGAATATAAGCACTCATGTATACAATTTTAAGTTCTTCATTTGATGTCTAAAAGATTATCCAAATTGATAAAACATATTTATATAGGGGTTGAAGGCCTTGCATGGGCACACTTGTGTTAAGAGTAATTTGAAACCATTTTAAATTTTATACTCAAATTTGGGCCCATTAATGGTGTTCCTAGTAAAAGCTAATTATTAGTTATTCTCTCTCTTCAAACAATGATGTTTAAATATGAATGATTATGGTATAAGGTAGGGGCCTATCTAAATTCTTTCCAAAATTATGTCTTAGTTGGAGGGAGAGGGGTTTGAGGGTTTGCAATACTAAATGCATAGGAAAGTGAAATTATGAGTCTAAAAAGAGAAAGTTTGCGAGAGGCTGATTATAAAGATTTTGAAATTTATCATACAAACTTACCTACCTTCCATTCCATGTTTTACTACTACTATTAGATATCTTAAGACTACAATCCTTAATTTATCATTCCCTTGCTATTTGTGGACAAATAAACTTCCACTTCCTCATCCACTTGGTATTTTAAACTAATTACTTACACTCTCTCTATGCATTGTATCCTTTTGGAAATCATTTCCTAAAGCCCTTTCCTCATCGACATTTTTTAAAAAGACTAAGCTATTTAAAGAAAGGAAATCACTAATTATCAATATTGACCATAGATTCCATGAATGCGCTCAAATTCAAAATTAACTAGTTAAAATATTTTAAATAATTATCAACATAGTGGGTTCATGCTAGTCCTCCAACTTGTACATACAAGTTTGTAAATTCATCAATTTGTACCATCACTCTAAAATCACAAAATCATAGAGTTGAGCATTTATGTTCATCTATTTAATCTAAGAATGATATACCTTAGGCTTTATAGATTAGTTGATAAAATACCATTAATTTTAAACAAATTCCTTTGAATAACTAAGTAAAACTTCACACCAAGGTTGCATCTACAGTCAAATCCTAGTGCATTTTAGTGTTTGTAAATTTTAATATATACATTTTTTAATATATTTGTTATTACTGTAATATTTTTCAACAAAAAATAATTGAAGAAAAAAGTATTTGTAATAATTGTATGGGATATTTAAATAAAATAATATATTTTAGCTATTCTATATTAGTAAATCTACATGAATTTTCATTCAGGATATTTTGACTTAGTCATTTTAGTTGAAACATAATCTAACATTTTAGATGAGTATTTTTACGTAGATATAGTTTTCAATGTAATTTTAGAGGTATAGGAGCATTGATGGTGTAGGAGCACCATTCAATAAGATTGGTCAAGCAAGGTTGATTAGGTGTAGACTTTCGAATTTGGAGTCCTTTTGTTTAAATAAGGTCATTAAGACCAACCATGCATTGTATTAGGTCATATTTGATGGTATTAAGTGTTTAGGCGATTAAAAAATGTTGATTTTGCACAATTGCAAATTATTGCAAAAGTTGTCAAGAATAAAAAAATTGCAAAAAACAAATTTTGGGGAATACAAACAGTCATAGCATTTCAAAAGTCAGTTGTAGGTGTTAGGACAGTTATTTTAGGAGGGTAAAAACTTAAATTATATGAAAATCATCGATGCGTGTTGGATTGTGAAGATTTGGAGTAAAAATCAATTGAATTACCATCATTTTTTCCAAATTTACTATGTTTTCCTTGGTGTTTCAAAATTGTATACCCTGTACATTTGCAAATTGAACTAAATTTGTTTTGAATTCATTAAGGGTCATGTGATAGATTCTATTTTCATTTTATTTGAGCATCTAACAATGTTTTGGGTGAAAGTTTGATCAATTTCTTGGTGACTAGTTTTTATACCCTGTTTTAAGGGTTTGTAAGTCTTTAAAATAGAAAATTGACCCATTCCTCTCACTGTGATTACTATAAGTTGAGGAATTGGTTTGAAACATTAGTGCATAGGCATTTTGATGTTGTATGAGTGTAGGGGAGGTCAAGAGTTGTGTTGGGCATGAATCCCTAGGGTGAAAGCTTGAGTTTTCCAAGTGAAAAGGAGAGGTTTTGACATGGTAAAGTGAGAATTATTTTTTGGAAGCATTGTATGATAATACATTTAGTTTTTTCAGACCTATTAGGTCCTATTTGAAGTGGTTGTAGAGTTGTGGGAGCATATGAAGTGTGGTTTTCATTAAAACCCTAGGTATTTGGCTATAAAAGTTGGTTTTGAGTTTAGGCACCTTGGAGGGTGAATGCATGAGAAAAAAATGTGGAATATTAGGTTTGAATACATGTAAATGTATTTTTAGATGAGTTTGGAGGTTTTGGAGAAGTTTCAAGACAAGTCTCTTTGCAAAATACGCCTAATTTGAGGGCTAGTTGGCGTAGAAAGCCAGTTTTGAGGAAGTTGTTACAAAGAAGATTGTTGTGGTTTGTTGGTAAGTGTTTTACCACATTAAAAGGTCCCTAAAAATTTGCTAGTCTTGGTCAGAGAGGATCTCATTGAAGAGATATACTCAATTTTAGGAGATTGCAATGCTACAAGGAAGAGTGTAGTTTTGATGAGATGAAGAGATTTTGATAGTTTGTGATTTTGAAATTGTTGTTGTTGGTTGATATTATGTTGAGTGTGTTGTAAGACCTCCCTTGGTTGCTATCAATTGATATTTCTATCATATTGGAATTCTTTTGAGTGTAAGAGAGATCAATTATCAAAGAAGGGAGAAATATAAGTTGCAAGGATAAGATTAAGGTAAAACAAAAAATATGGAAAAGGAGGAAATAAATGTTGAACAAGAAAATTGAGAGGGGGTTGAATCAATTGTGACAAATTTAACCTTTCTAAACTTCCACTAAAAATTAGATTAACCACAAATCTTTTACTCTGCTAATATGATTAATCATTAAGTGCAAAGGTAGAAACTAAAAAACATCACACATACACAATAACACCTGATTTATGTGGAAAACCTAATAAGGAAAAAACCATGGTGAGGATTGGCTCACAATATAGAGAATATCAAAACTGATTACAAAGGCTCATTTCCAGAGAAAGCTCACTACCAAAATAGGACTCACTGTTTGGATCAAGAGTCATTGTCCAACAAAGGGTTAACCACCTAAAAGGCTCACTACCACACCGATACAAATAATATTGAAGAGATTTGTTATAGAGAGAAGACATTCTCAATGCAACAAATATTTCCACCACAATTCACTCACACACTTGCAAACATGCATGAATGATAGAGTACACCTTTAGCTCATTGCATCTCAAAACTCACAACTAATATTTTGTACTGATCTACATAACCACAAACTCTATTTGGCATATATTTTCACATCTATCTTGCTCTATTTCTGTGCACATCTTTCACCAACATCTCATCTTGTATTTATACCATCATCAACTTTGAAGCATATCCAAATTCAGACACACACCATTTAAATTCAAATTAGGTTGGCGCTAAAACATTCAAGGGTGGAATTAGAATGAGGGAAATGAAACACACACTTGATGAGGACCAAAATAAGTCCTAACATGCTTCATGAACTTTGCAATTAGTGTTTAACACAAGATCAACCAAGCCAGTGTAGAACACATAGAACAATTAAGCACACACAACCTTAACATGATCCACTCTTTCCAAGTAAAAAAATTAACTTGAAAAAATTCCCACCAGCTTATAGCAAAAATCGCAAGTCATAAGACTCAAACAAGAAGCAATTTGAAGTAACTACATTTCTCTTAGATGTAAGCTAGATACATTGAAAAACATAGTTCACAATTGATAAACATAAATTGAATTGTACAACAATCCAAAACTCCAAAATCTAGATATAGAAACTTCCAACAACCATGACCAACATATCTAAACCACACAAATGTAGAATCATATCCTAAAGAAAAACCCAAAGCAACCATTGAATACCTACAACCTTTCTTCATTACAATTTTCTCAGTATCCTTGACATATATAGCCAATGAAAACATCTACTAGTTGAGAACCAGTCAACTTGTTGACATGAATGACAACACCTTCATACTTGTTTCATACTTGCAACGATCTCCCCCTTTGTCATTGATGGAAACACATGATGTGAAAAACCATCAAAGGCAACACAAAAACTCAAAACACACTTCCTCATGATTTTACTTTATGTTTCTCCCCTTTAGTGGATACACTTTTTCACATGATACTCTCTCTTTCTCTCCCCCTTTTACATCAATGGAAAAGGAAAAAGATATTTTACATTTATTTCCCTTTTGACATTAAGAACAAAATACTCTTTCAATGAAAATACATGACACTGCCTACTCCCCCTGAGAGGTAGCCACCAAAACATAATTCCAAAAGAAAGATAGATGCATAGATCCACCAGAATGATGCATCTCCATGTGCATCTTAGTTTAAGAATAGAGGGTCAATGACCCCTAACTTCTCTTAGAGATACTCAAAAGTATCTTTAGGAAGATGCTTTGTAATTATGTCATCAACTTGATCTTTCGTAGGTACATACTCAATTTTTACTTCATTCTCCAAAACATTTTCTCTCAAAAAGTGATACTTGATAGATATATGCTTTTCCCTTGAGTGCACCATTAGATTTTTTGAAATGTTATATTTTCTTACATTATCACAAAAGATAGAAATAGTATCATAATACATTGCTCTGATATCTTTCAATGTCTATCTCATCCACAAAACTTACTATGTACAACAAGGTGTTGCAGTAATATACTTAGCTTCAATAGTGATAAGGAAATTGAATCTTTCTTTTTACTCAACCAAGCCACCAATTTCAACCAAGAAATAATGCAGCACCACTTGCAATTTTTTTTCATCTACACAACGAACCCAATTTGCATCAGTATAAGAACTTAGTGTAAAATCAGTATCTCTAGGATACCACAAGCTATAATCCAGAGTGCCAAATTCAAATATTTGAATACTATCTTAATAGAAGCAACATGTGTTTCTTTAGGGTCTTCTTGAAATCTATCCCTAAGACATACTGCATGCATGATATCTAATCTAGTAGTAATTAAATATATAAATCCACCAATCATATATCTATATTTTATCTTATCAACCTTAGGTGAATAATCATATTTACTCAATTTGGAACTAGTCACCATAGGAGTGAATACCAGTTTCGAAGTTCCATCCATCCCAAAATTCTTCAACATTTCTCTTATATACTTTGAATGTGAAATAAAAATTGCTTTCTATGTCTAATTGATTTGTAGCCTAAGAAAGAAATTCATCTCACCAAACATAGACATCTCAAATTATTTTTTCATATCTTTAGTAAACCTCTTGCACATAGTTTCATTTCCTCCAAAGATAATGTCATCAACATATAGAACCACTATCAAAATCTTGTCATTTTCAATTTTAAAATATAGATTACTATCTATCAAACCTTTTTTGTAACCTTGTTTAATCAAATATCTATCTAACCGTGCATACCAAGTTCTAAGAGCTTACTTCAATCCATATAAATCCTTCTTAAATCTGTAAACTATATCTAGCTATTTTGACAACTGAAATCCTTCATGTTGTTCCATATCAACCTCTTCTTCTAACTCAACATTCAAGAATATAGACTTAACATCCATCTCATAGACCTTGAAATCCTTATGAGTAGCAAATGCTAAAAAAATTCTGATAGCTTCCATTCTTTCCACCAAAGAAAAAGTCTCTAGAAAATCTATACCTTCTACTTGTGAGTAACCCTTACATACAAGCCTTGCTTTTTTTTTCTGACCACTTCTCCATTCTCATTCAACTTGTTTATGAATACCCATTTTGATTCAACTATGTTTTTTTCTACTAATTTAGGGACCAATGGCCAAGTTTGATTCTTCTCAATCTACATAAGTTCTTTCATAGATTTCATCCAATTCTCATCTTTACATGCTTCACTTATAGTCTTTGGTTCAATCTTAGAAAGTAAACAAAGATTTATCTCACTAGCAACAACAACTTTGCTTCTTGTCAGTACGCCTTTCCTCTTCTCTCCAATTATTAGCTCTTCTAAATGATTTTTATACACATATTTAGGTGTCTTAAGGGACACCACCAAAGCTTCTTCTTCTTCTTCATTTTGCTTCTCCTATTCTTCCACAACTTCTTCAACTCTTAAACAATCAAGTTCATTAGATATATATGCATCAACTTCAATTGAGTTCTTTATTACTTCATCAACCTTGACATTTGTGCTTTCTACAATCTTCCTCAATCTTTTATTGAAACATTTGTAAGCTTTGCTCTAAGTGGAATATCCAAGGAAAATACCTTCATCACTTCTAGCATCAAACTTCCCTAAATTTTCTTCATCCCATATAATATAAAATTTGCTTCAAAATACCTTGAAATACTTAACATAAGGAATTCTTCCACACCGTAGCTCATATGGGGTCTTTGTACTGTTATCTCTTGCTTGAACTTGATTAAATAAATAAACAATGTTAATAGCTTCTCTCTAATAAAATTCTAATAGAATAGTTTTAATAATCATTGATCTAGAAACTTCTTGAACTATTTTGTTCTTTCTTTCAACAACTTTATTTTGCTAAGGAGTTCTCAGAGAAAATAACTAACTTAAATTTATTCCATGAGCTTTACAACACATATTAAACTCGTGGGACGTGAATTCACCACCTCTATTAGACCTCAAGCATTTTATTCTCAAATTTACTTTATTCTCAACCATAGCTTTGAATGTCTTGAATCTATCTAATGCATCAAAATTCTCTCTAAGAAAAGTAACCCATGTATACCTAGAGTAATCATCAATCAAAAGCATGAAACACCTTTCACCTTGTAGATTTTTTACTCTTGTAGGACCACAGAGATCTGTATGAATCAAATCTGGTAGTTTGATAGTAGATTGTTCCTTTGATCTAAAGTTGTTTCTTGCTTGCTTTCCAAACTAAAAATTCCTACAAATAGCATTAGCAGGCTTTGTAATCCTTGAAAATCTCTCATGGCTTGCACTACACTAATCCTTGCAAGGTTATCAAAATTCATATGACACATACTTTGATGTCATAACCAACTATCATTAATTTGAGTCATAAAGCAGTGTCCATCAATACCTTTAAGTTGATATATATTTACTTCAAACTTCTTTCCTATAGAAATTATTGTTCTAGATCCTTCACATTTCACATCCTCAAATATAAGATTATATCCTTTACTACACATCAGTATTAGAGTATGTGCAGGATCATCATGGAAAAAATAGGCCCTTAAGTGGCAAAAGATTAGAAAAAATAGAGTTAGGGAACTTGACGTAAAAATTTGAATAAGTTAGATCTATATTATTTCAAAAATATGTAAGAATGGAATCTTTAGAAAATTGAATGTAGTTTCTAAACTACTAGGTTTGTTTAAAAAAAATCTATTTGGTGAAAATTTGAAATTTCAATGTTGTAGTACTTAAATTTCAGGGAAATAATAAGAAGTAGGTATATGTCTGACCACTCTAACCACAATAAAATGATAATATTTTTTTATAATATTTTAGATATAAGTATAGGACTCATGTCCCGATGTGATGCATATTTTTTTGTAATTTTTTTCCAAGTAAATAATTAATTATGATTTTTTTATTACAAATTTTAAAAAATATAAAAAAAACCCGTATGTCTGACCACCTTACTTGGTCAAAAATTCATAAAATTCAAATTTTCTTTTTTTAATCTTGTAGTATGCGAAGCATAGAATGTGACGAATGTTTTGGATTCAAAAAATGTGATACTATTTGAAAGCTATAAATCTTTTTCAATTAGTCTATCAATTAGCACTTTAGTCATAATTTGAGTAGAAAATGAATAATAATTACTTATTAAATTCAAAGTAAAGTATAATTTATATTGGTGGAAAATTGAGAATCTCCATTAAAAACCATTTTCATTTCATCAATTTTGGGTAAAAAAAAAGTAGTTAGCCACATACCCGTCATATTGCCACTTTTTGGCCCATCATCATCTTGCACATACCCATTATGCTTTCCATAAAAAATTACTGAACTTATCCCACAAATCTTAGCACTAGTATCATCTCCAAGCATAACTAATCATCCATCATATTTTTTAAGTTTAACAAACTTACTCTTATCATTGGTCATGTGATGTGAACAACCACTATCATGTTGGAATCAAGCAACACTGAGAGGGGAGGTGAATTAGTGTTGTGCAATTTTTAACTTTATTAATCTGATCTTCAAAGCACTTATAACATTCAACCAAAAGAAATATGAATGAACATAAAGTAAGAAACCACAACACCATAACACAAGGCTTTTTATGTGGAAACCCTATTAGGGGAAAAACCACGGTGCATGGCCAATCCACAATATAATCTGAGTATACTCAAAAAGATGTTTACAAAATGGGAAAGCACTTGCATTTAGGCACAATGCCTAGAGCTCACTGCTCAAAATTAGAAAGGCTAAATTCCTTACAAAAGTTTGGAATACTTCCAAATATTTTAATTGAGAAAGTAGCATCTACAAATTCTAGATTACAGTTCTGGTTAGGCTCAACAATCAAATTATGCTCCTTCAGACTAATTCTACTCTTCTGCTTTGTTCTGCATCAACTTGTAGCAAAAATCATTAATGTACAAGTGAAATTGCACTTAATTGCTTTCCTGATCTTGTGATATTCACAACATACATCAACTCACATTGAACATGTGTCAAAATGATATAATCAATCACTTATATATATACGCTACAAGGGATTTTATTGCTCCATGTCGGCTTCAACAAAATAAACAAATATTCACAAGCTGTTGGCTTCAAATTATTCATAATATTCAATGTGAATCCACAAAGTCATCCACAACATAGCGTGGACCCAGAAAAAAGTGCTCAAACACAAAAACACTTAAACAATAACTCCTCAAATATCTATGACACACTATATTTACCAAGTTAGCCTTCATACACTGATGAACAGAAAATTTTCCAATTAGACTTTCCAACTTTCACTCAAATCAATATGAGGCATTGAACAATTTACTCCTTAAGTTCCACATCACAAAATAATAACAAAAAATCTACATATGAATCAAAGAACATAGATTTACTGAATGCTCTATTCAAGCTTAATAGATAAACATTGATCTTCAATCGGTCTGTCGATATGAGAAAAATGCAACATGAGGATCAACTAGCTGACAAGGGTTGCCATCAATGACAACACCATAAGGCATGTGTAGTTTCTCTTGCCAACAATCTCCCCCTTTGGCATTGATGGCAATGCTTAGTGAAAAATAACTAAGTGTTGGATTAGTACCAACAAAAATACACTGCCAACCAAAACTCCAAAAAGATCTTCAAAACTACAGCTCCCCCTTGGATGAATATACATTTTTCACTGTTCTACTCTCCCCATTTTACATCAATGGAAAATATAGGGAATCTGCATACAAAGCAAAAGAAACTTCAAACTGCATATGTACAATTTTGTTTCAACAATTTACAAAAACTTGAAAATATCTACAAAATTTGTTTGCAACAGGTTCAAGCTTGAGTCCCAACACTTATTAAGACTCTCTATAATAGTTATGTGACCATAAAGAAAATAAGATTGCAACTTAGCTAATTCAAGGTTTACAGGGTCACTGACTGCTAAAGCATCTTGTGCTTCCTTCAAATAACTCAACATAGTTTCAATTTTTTGACCAATTAAACCTCTAAGTTCACAAGATCTTCCCACAACTCTATCATTTTCATGCTTCAGAATCTTGATTTTTTCAAGTAAAGAGATAACTTTATCTTCTTTCACTCCAACAGAAATAGTTAAAGAGTAGCTAACTCTTTCTCATGATCCTTAACCTTCTCATTATCCTAAGTAAGTTTTGATAAAGACAAACATGACTTATAGACCTTTCCACCTTTAGATAGAGCATTATGAATATTCTTTGCATAGATAGCTAATAGAGATTTATCTTATCTATCATAACTTTTAGACTGTTGTACCTTTTATCATCAAACTCCGTTTGTACCTTGACCATAGTTGACTTCTCAAGTGACTCAAAATGAGTACTTACCGAATTTATAAGCTTCTTCAGCTCACCAAAGGAGGAACCAGATTTATCCTTAACATGAGTAGGCATGATTTTATCGAAAATATTGATGCAAGATTCAATAATTCACTGTCCTAAATGTGGGACTTTAGAATTTCTTCCCTAGCCTTTGCTTGTGCAAATGATGCAACTTTCATTTTCTGAATTGGGGACAAAGTAGATAAATGAATAGGGCCTTCTCCCATCTTAAGATCAAATTCTTCCTTTTGCTCATCCATAAATCTTTTCACTACCTCTTCAGTGTCTCTTGCTTTCGTTGGAATTTCCTTAACTTTAGCCTTCTTTTCCTCAACCACCAATTTTTCAACCAAAAATTTTTGCTTGTCATTTGGAATTTCAACCTCTTCAACCAACATCTCCTTTTCTTCAACCAACATAGCTTTAGGAGCTTCAATCTCCATAGGTGTTTCTATATGATGCACATCAAGAGGAATCTGAGTATCCTCAACTATAACCTCTTCATTTACTAGACCAAATGAAATGTATTCTACATGCTCTTATTCAGAAACAACATCAATCCTTTTCTTTAATATAATATCCTTCATAATTCTCTAAGGTTCTTTTGCAACTTCTTCTGTCCTGCCCAACATAAGCTTGTTTGTCCTTGACTTGCTCTTGAATTGTCTTTTTTCTTCTTTCAAGATTGACTACATTTCCTCAATTGACATCACCAAAATTAGATTAGAAATAATTGACTCTCTCATTTGCTCATCTTTAGTTCTAGCACTAACTTTCTTCATCTCCAAAATTTCATACAATTCCTTAGGTAACTATCCCATTATTTCAACAAGAGTCATATTGAAATTGTTCAAATATTTTATTGTAGCCTCCTTAAGGACTCTTTGACCAACAATATCAAAAGTACCATACACTTCACATAACTGCTTGAGATTTTCATTCTTAACTATACCTCTTTCAACTTCCTCTATGAACATACATGGTTTCTCAGGATTCATCTTCTTCTTTGCTTTCTCTTTTTCAACGGAGGGCTTGTCCTTAGTGATTTTTGTTGCTTGAGTTCCCATATACTTTATTTCTCTAACTTCTTCATCATATTTTGTCTCTTCATCTTCTGAAATAGCTTCATACACTCTTATGCTCTTATCCTTCTACCTCTTACTAGATACCTTGACTTGAGATTTTGTAGGGGTTGACTTCTTTGCATGACTGGATAGAGGTGTAGAGCTCCTTGTTGATTGATTTTGGGAAGAGGATGCTATCAGACTAGCAGATTTAATTTTAGCAAGCTCTTTTCCTTTTCCAACATCTACTTGATCTCTCTTCATTCTGACTTCTCTTACTACTTCTGCAAATATTCCCATGCTTTCTGCAAAGACTTCCACTTCTTTCCTTACTCTCCTAACTATCATTGGCTTCTTGAACTGCTGATGGACTTGCATGTCCTTTTCTACATATGTTCCAAACCTTTCTTCTGCCAAATCCTGAGGCTTGCTCAACAAATGTTGTGCATATAGTTCCAAGATTCCTTCGTCAACTTCATATCCCATTGGCATAGTTCAAATTGTTTTGAGATCAGCTGCTTCCATTAAGTATTGATCAATATCCATCATAAAAAAAATTGTGTCCTTATAATTCTCAACAATAGTAGTAGGAATCCTTTCCCTTTCTTGCATTACACTCTGAAATTTCTTGAGATATCCCCAGATTGTAGTTTTCTTGACTTGACTATCACCAAGGTTGAATAACATGTCTCTAATCTGAACACCTAAAGGATTATCACCTCTTTTCTAGAACACTTTTCCAACTCTCAAAACTTCATTCATGAAATAAAATAACAAACACAATAGATTACCATATTTAAAATAATTCTTTTTATGTTTCTTTATCTTGCCAAGATTCTCCATAATCTGACTTTAAAGCAATTTGCACAAGTCCTATTCTGCATTCTCCCTTACCATCTGATAAACTAAATATATGGTAGTACCAGATACAAAATTTTCTCTGCTGGAGTGATATATCTTATAAGCAATGACCATTGAGGAAAATTTCACATCCACATCAGTGATGTTATCAATTGTCATTGATCTTCTATCAAATGTCAAACTAGTCACATTTGTGACTATTTGATTCTTCATAGACATCAAAATTGGAAATCTACAAGAGGAATTTAAACCTATAACAGCTCTTATAACTTCTTTTTTTATCCTAAAACGTTGATTCAACCACATAAATTCAGCACGGACTTGACTGAAGATGTATTGGACCCACTCACTTTCATCAAACATGGGGAATTTCACAAACTGTGTGAATTTCTTCTCTTCTATGGTTTTGAATTTGGGATTAACATAGAAATCCTCTCCAACAATGTATTTGGAATATAAATTCAACAATTGTGAGCTTCCTAACTCTTCAATATTAGCATGAATATATGCCCTAATGTCTCCAATATGTAAAACTTTGTACGACATAGACAAAAATGCACCTAAGGGCTCGGTCTCAACAGAATTGAAAGGGTTCCATTTGACTTTTGGATGGGGTGTATCCTTCACTTCAACTACCAATGCAGTAGCCATTTCAAAAAATTTACAGGTTTACAATTTTTCTCGAAAAATACCTTTTAGTTGGAGTAGGGTTTGAGCTTTGAATTGCCTTCACACTTGAATTCTCTCAAATTTTTCCAAAGTTCACTTCAGAGCTCAAAAACTTCTTCTTCTTCTCCAAATGCAAAGTGACAAATGAAAGATAGAAATGACCTTTTTATCACTCACACGCCTAGCTTCTTGACGTAATAAATGCTTTTTCCCTAACTCATCCAGATACCCTATTTTCATACACTATGAAAGATAACTCTTTTGAAGACCTTCAATTCTACATAAACACTCTCTCCAATTGTTCAACAACATATGTAGATCACCAACGTAATCACTATTCTCATCCACATCTTGGTGTCAATTACCAACAGGGGGTTTGAAATATTTTCTTGATAGATCGCCCTAGGCCAAAGGCCTAAAAACTAATTCCCAGAGCAATTACCAGAAGCTAATTCTGGTGCTACTTGAGTTTCTGCAATAGAGGGAATCTTCTTCACCCATTTTTTCTTCATCTACTTTCTAATATGATCGGTAATAACCTTCCCTTTTCCTTTTACATCCTTTTGCATGTTTCTTCTTGATTTACCAGACCTCTTCTACAAAATCTAGCAATATGACCACTTTTGTTGCAGTTGTAGCACATCATATTTCTTTGTCTCTAGACTAGTTGTTCCATTGATTTTCTCTCGATCTACATTAATTAGCAATATGGCCAAATCTATTGCATTTATAACATCTAACATCTCTATAAAAATTTTTCATCACATTTCTACATTCATTTGACTTATGAACATACTTGTTACAATTGAAGCACTGATCGAAGAATGATGGACCATTTGAATTCATTCTACTTCTACATTGAGCTACCATATGACCAAATTTATTGCAAGTAAAACAATAACCATTGAACCTCTGAGCATTAGGTTGTCTTACTAGATACCTTCTAGTGTTGTTCATCTAATTTCCTTGTCTCAATATCCTTTATCTAGAATTCCTCTATCCAGATCTAGAACTTTCTCCTTCCTCATATCCAAGACCTCGCTTGTCACCATGAGTCCTATAACCATTAATCAATTCATCAAGCTTGGTTGACATAATCTTGAACTTCTCCTTGTATTCATTTGTAGGAGAAAGTTCATCTCTAAGATCAACAATGTACTTTTCAAGTTGTTCCACATTGTGTTTGATTTGTTCTAACTCATGTTCTAATTGAATGAATCCATTAATAATTCGACTAAATTCTTCAAATTTTTCTTTCAAGGATTAGGAAATCTTTTCTTCATTCTTCATTTTTTCTTCAACCTCCTTAGTCATCCTCATCATAATAGATTCCATATCATGTTTCAAAATTGTATTCTCTTTGGAAAAATTTTCACATTCTTCTATCTTTTCCTTTAGGGCTTGACTCAATTATTCATCTTCAATGTGTTTACTGCCATCCTACTTGATCTGATCACAGAGTTCCCTTCTCTTCTCCCTAGACTTCTTGATTTTATCTTTCAATGACTCAATGAATCTCTTAGCATTCAAAATATTTTCTTTCAATTCCCAGACATTAGATTTTGACTAATCAAGATCATCTAGAACCACCATAAGTTCTTGTTGAAGACTACCTGAATCCATTGAAACACTTTCTAGGATCTTCCCCAAGCTGTTAAACTCCTTTCGAGGAACTAAGCTCTAATACCGATTATTGGAATCAAGCAACACTAAGAGGGGGGTGAATCAGTGTTGTGCAATTTTTAACTTTATTAATCTAATCTTCAAAGCACTTATAACATTCAACCAAAAGAAATATGCATGAACATAAAGTAAGCAACCACAAAACCATAACACAAGGATTTTTATGTGGAAACCATGTTAGGGGAAAAACCACGGTGGATGGCCAATCCACAATATAATATAAGTATGTACTCAAAAATATGTTTACAAAATGGGAATGCACTTGCATTTAGGCACACTTCCTAGAGCTCACTGCTCAAAATCAGAAAGGCTAACTCCCTTACAAAATTTTGGAATATTTCCAAAGATTTAAACTAAGAAAGTAGCATCTACAAGTGTTAGATTACAATTCCAATTAGGCTCAACAATTAAATTATGCTCCTTTAGACTGATTATGCTCTTTTGCTCTTTTTTGCATCAACTCATAGCAAAAATCCTTAATGCACAAGTGAAACTACACTTAATTGCTTTCCTAATCTTCTAATATTTGCAACATACATAAACTCACATTGAACATTTGTCAAAATTATATAATCGATCACTTATATATATTTGCTACAAGGGATTTGATCGCTACATGTCAACTTCAACAATATAAACAAATATTCACAAATTGTTGGCTTCAAATCATTCATAATATTCAATGTGAATCCACAAGAGTTGGCCACATCATAGTGAGGACCCAAAACAAAATGCTTGAACACAAAAATAGTTAAACAATAACTCCTCAAATATCCACGACACACTATATTCACCAAGTCAGCCTTCATACATTGATGAACAAAAAAAAATTCAACTGTACCTTCCAAATTTTACTGAAAATGATATGAGGCACCAAGATTTGTAGATAACATAGATTATGCATTGAACAATACTCCCTGAGATCCACAACACAAAATAATAATAGAAAATCTGCATATGAATCGAAGAACGTAGATTTATCGGATGCTCTATTCAAGCTTAAAAAATAAACACTGATCTTCAATCTATCTATTGGTATGAGAAAAATGCAATGTGTTGATTGACTAGTTGACAAGGGTTGCCATCAATGATAACACCATAAAGCATGTGCAGTGTCTCTTTCCAACATATCAACAACCTAATATTATCAAAAGTCACAAGGATAAGTTCATGCCCAAGGTTCATAAATTTAGGGAAATAACCTGGAGAGTGTCAATAAGCAAGTGCTAAATTCCATAGTACCAACATCAAATATATGATAAACCCTATCAAAATTGAGTCATTATTTGGACTCATCATCTCCCCCCAACCTAATGATCTATTGGTCCTGTAGCCCAATTTTCACCCATGGTTTAGGTCAGTTAGGCAGAATATGTTTTAGAAGTTCTAAAGGGATAGATGGGCCATCTGCATCAAGGGTTAAATCATGCATTTGGTGCTTGGTCATGAGGAACACAATTGGAAGGCCTGCCTAGATCAAGCTTAGCATAAAAACCCTTTGAAGAGGAGAGTCACCAAGACCGTCAGAATATCTCACCGACCAAAGGGCTCCCACCAGTGAAGGCATTATCACCATGAGATCCATCATCGGTCAAAGGTCTTATCAATCGAGTTGGGTCTTGTTGAAGAAGGCAGTTTTGGCCAAAGGATGCAAGTATTTGTGAAAGGTCTTGCTGAGGTGGTGTTGTCTCCCCGACAGAAGAAAAAGAAAACTCATCACCAAAAGATGGGAGCTTCACCCCAAGGTCTAGCCAAAAGTAGAGGGTTACCCCGATGGGATCCTAGTTCGCCAAAAGGAGGAGATTTTCCAAGATGTCTTGGTGAATGGAGGTGCTCTTGCTGAGGGATAAGTGGTCTTTCCAATATAGCGATGTCTCCCCAACAGAAAAAATGAGCTTTCACCAAAGCAAGGCACCTTCAGCATGTGGTCTCACTGAAAGAAAGCTGAGCTCACCAAGAGTTGAAGACTTCACCCTAAGGTTCTACTGACTGACAGAGTCTTACAAAAATAATCACACCCGGTACAAGATTATTCCTTTGAAGAAGGATCTGAGCTTGCGGGAGATGTCCTAATGATACGGGAGGGTCTTGGCGACATAGGATTCATCGATGGAGGTCTCATCGACTGACGAGGAGTCTCATCCAATGAAATGATAGGAGCTCAGAGAGAATGGGGCTACTCACCAAAGGGTCTTGCCGAAGGGTGAAGGTCTCAGTGATGAAAGAGATTTCTATGTGACTCCAAGGGGCTCATTGTAACATATTGCCAAAAGTGATATGTCTTACCGATGTTCTGAGCAATAACAAAGGCGATATCGGCATGACTTTTGGGCTTGCTAAGAACTCTCATCGACAGTTCCATCTTATGGTGATGGTTGTAGGAGGATTTAATTGCATTGAGGAGACATGATTAGTGTCTCACGAACGTGCGATTCTACAGAAGGAGATTTTGATCACCTGAAGAATCTGCATGGAGTATACTCAACCAATTAGAGAGATCTGAAAGTGAGCCATGGCAGTCTGACCAGGATGAAGAAAATCAATGGAATGGAAAGAAACGTGTATCTGTTATGAGCTCAAGAGCATTCAAAGCGCTTAGCCGAAGAGGTTCCAAGGAGGACACAAGAAATAGAAGTAAATGCCTTTGGTAGCTACAAAGGATCTAAAGGCTTCTCCGGGGAAGGACTCTTCATCGACATGGACACATAGGGTGTATTAAATTCAATCAAAAGATCTAAGGATAGATCTTTCTGAGCCTGATATTTTATAAGCCTAGAGGGGCCAACAGACTTTTGTATATAAGGCATTTTTTCCTTCTTGTAAAGGAGTTCTCCTTATTCTTTTCTAAAGTTTGTGACTTGTTACAATCCTCTCTTAGATTAGCAGACTTTTGTAACTCTCTTTGGAGCATGTTATATAAAATTTACCTTGATTACCATTCATGGTTCATTTCTTGCCTTCTGATTCTTGTGAAGTATTGTGCATTTTTAAGTGATTCATCAAGCTACTTAGTGAAATCTTTCTTTTCCTTATAGCTTTGTTTCATGTTAGCATGCCTTTCTTTGCAAAAGTGGTATCATGTAGATTATAAACTATGTTTACTCAATTGCACATGAGCTTTTAATTAGTGAAAGTTTGTTTTTCCTTCTTATATGGGGCAGCCAAGCATCAACACCCATGAAACTCCCATGGCATGTTTTTTTATTTCTACTAAAGACCGTAAAAGTGTGGGGTGGCTTTAGAACGACTGCTCTTGCACCAACAAATAGATCAAGGATTTTGGAAAATTCTAGTACATGGGTTCTAGTAAGGACTTTCAGTTCCTGGAGATTGACCCATATGGCAAGAGTCCCCTTTCGGATCCATCTTGTTGGAGCCAACCGCGTGAGAATGGTGTTTAACCAATACCCACATTTTTATCTCGACTAGAAATACTCTTGGCTTTAGAGTGTTACCGGTTGAGTCGTTCCCTTGGGTGAGTACTTTTTCCCCAAGGCAGGCCCTCTAGGATAAACAAAAGCAAGAAAAGACAAAATCCGTAACTCGATCAATCTTTGATGGCACAAAGAAAGAGAATGTACATGAAAATGCCCCTACTCACACTCACACAAGATGTTCAATTTTAAACCCAAATCAAAGTGTTTCAAAGCAATAAAATGCATTTTGAGTGTTTCTCTTGCACCCTAGATCACATGAAGTGCAAGGGGAGAGGATACGCACTCAAAATGCACTAAAGACAAAATCACACAATTCAAGCACTTGTTCATTTTATAGCCTTCAAAGTAATTGTGAGTTCATTTTAAGCACCAAGCTAAATGTGAAGTTGATTTGTTCAATTTTTAGTCCAAAAGTAAAAGACTAGTCAGTTTCTAACATTCAATTTTAGCCCAATTTTGAAAGATCAAACCAGTAGTATAGTTGGTCTAAAACAGAAAATGAAAGCAAGAAATGGATGTTTCAAGTTATTAAGCATTAAAAAATGCTTTTCTCAAGTTAAATTCAATGTTCAACTCAAATCTGCTTTCTTTCGCTTAATCTCCATGTGAAAGAGAGATCATCGTTGTTTGTTGATATAATCCTGCAAACATCACAAAATAATCACAAATAATATTTAATCCAAGGATTCAATGATAACAATATGATGAATACAGTTTCAAACTAACAAGAAAAATAATCCTTATGAGAGATAAAGATACATAGCCATCCCCTGTATTTGATAGGAAATATTTAAATTTAGTCCACAATAAAATTCAAGTGCTTGGATCTCACACAGTCATAAAGCCACAAAAGGTACTCCTTTGATAAGGCAGCCAAGAAACATGGAATTGCATTATTAAATATGAAGATATTTAAATTTGCACTTTACATCACATTAGTATGGTTTGTCAATTCTTTAAATAGATTTGAGATAGATCAACACTGATTATGCAACCACTTGATATTGAAAACTTACTCCCCTTTGCAGAGATACTAAAATGTGGCAGTTAATGGCATATGAAACTTTCTTTTTAATGCTATATGACTAATTCTTTTTTCCTTCAATGTACAACCACTAATCTGACAGAAGTTAGTGAATAGCAGAGATGGTGTGACAAGAATAGATTCAAAGCAATCTTATAAAATCTAGCGACATCTAAATGATAGATCCCCTTTTTGGGTTGATGTGTCAACACACACAAAATGAAGCAAGAATAATGGCTGCCAAACTATCCCTTTTCTCACGTCTTCTCTGCTAAAAACAATAATGGTGAGTAGAAGTTTTAAACAGCAATATCCGATGAGAAGTCCAATAATATTAATGACAAAAGACAAAGATATTAATGAAGATAGCAATGTACCTTCTCTTTTTTTTCATTTGCAGTAAAAGAGATCTGCAAGATCAACTCATTACCTAGCATGCACTGTCAACAAATCAATATATTTTATGAGACTCTAGATTTCTTTGAGATCGCCTTCATAGGTATAGATATGGACAAATCATGAAAATTGTGTAGAGAGGAAACTTTATCTGATGTTTATAGTTAGAAATGCTATGATGGACATAAAATAGAGGCGTATAAACCTTCAGAACAAATGTACGAGCTTGGAGAAAGCATGAGAATCGCTAGACATAATGTGTCAAAAGAAATGTGATTTTAGGGAATACCGCCATTGCTGCTATTAAATCATTAGAGATGGTTCACTATTACCTTCATTTTATATGGTGGAGTTTAACATGCTAGATCAGGCATTAGTGGTCACAGTATGGGGCAGGGTAACCTACCAACTGTGGGCCATGGAATCCAGATTGGAAGAGGACCTAACATGGGTCAAGGCTTGAGTGGCATGGGCCCTGCTGCATCATGGCCTCTAGTTCCTCCTGAAGGTGTTACCAACAATGTTAGTGGAGCTCAGCCTTCAAACATTCAAACTAGGATGGGAGGTCCAACAGGTTTAGGTGGGGGTATGATAGCAGGCACAAGCAAATCTGATGGGCCAACTACTGGAAATATTGGAAGTGGAATGAATACTGGACCTTCAGACATTGCAAGATCTAATCTTTCTTGTCCTCATGGAATTGGTGAAATGCAAGCTCAAGTAGTGCCACAGTAGCAACAATAACTTTCTCATATGCAGTTATCACATAATCAGGAGAAAGCCTTATTGCAACAAGTAATGAGCCTTACACCTACACAGATAAATTCTTTACCTGTGGAACAAAGACAACAAATACTCCAGTTGCAGCAAATTTTTCATGGATCTACAAGAAACTGATAGGACATACAAAAATTCTGACTGTTCATGTAAAACGTCTGCCTGTTCTACTTTAGCGACAACCGGCGATTGTTCTTCTGGCAGTGGGCTTTGGAGTAAGCAACATTTGGAGCATGGAAGTGAGCTAGTGGATAGTGTTGTGTTTGTTATGAATAACCAAGCGCTCTAGGATCACCATCTTTGAACATGGTCCGGGATGCCTATCTACAATATGCAGGTGAACATAACCTCAGCTGAAATGAAAGACCCCTGGACGAATCTAGCTATGAGCAACGAAATCACTTGGGCAACCCCCACCACCACTAACAATAGTGATTCTCAAAAAAATAGACATGCAAGACATGGAAGCATAGATAAGGTGTACAAACTATTTTGTCAAAATGCCTCAAAGAAATAAGGTACATTCACTGTTTGACAACATTTTTCATCTGTTTCATATTGAAGAATTGTTTGAGTCACACAATCGACCAAGGACGACAGATGTATACTACCAGTAAACAAATGTATGCATGTAAATAGGATTTAGATCAACAAACAAACGAAGCCAAATGTGGGTGTGCAGAGGAACAAGTGTGGAAGACAGTGATATTAATGAGAGCTCCATATTGAATGAAAAGCTGATGATGCATATTGCGGGCTTGCACAGAAAGCTACGAGAAGAACCTTTCACAATCCTAGATGTAAAGAAGCTTTACATTGGAATGAATTTGGACTCTTCACTGAACATCTGATAGGATAAGATTTTAGCACACAATAGATTCGACCTACAATATCTAATAATATTTTTAAATTTGCATATGTAGGTTGAAGAGATTAATTTGATGGGATAAGACTTCCGCAAGAATAGAGTGCCACATGATCATTCATGATGGTTCATTCCAAGTGCCTAAAAAGATGTAAATGAGTGACCTGCCACTATCAAACTATGCAGCTCGGAGTATGGAGTGATTATGAATAAACAGGGAAAATTTGTTCTTTATACAACCTACAAATCATGCTAAATGTGAGGTAGCTAAAGTAATGAACAATCCTCCTTCTATTGATGATGTGAGTATCAAATGTCTAAAACAAAGTTTGAACTAAGAATGGATCTGAGACTTTAACTGACAAACACAGAGTTAGAATGAATACCCAAAAAGGAGAATTCCAAAAACTATTAATAGATCTATTGTTTGTTTAATAACTCTGCTAAAAGGAATTCAAAAAGTGTTTCATTTGTATGCAAGCCACTATAGATTTAGAAAACTTTGTATTCAAGACCTCAAGATGCATTTATAATCCTTCCAACAAAGTATAGGTCACCATGTTTTAATTAAGACAATATAAAGAAAAAGAAAATTTCAAAATGCAAACAGAGTAGATTACAAAATATAAATAGAGCAGATTACAAAATAGGTTTATGCCCTCCTTCTAGCGCCATAATGTGGATGCAAAAATCTGCATATGGTTAGTATTTTAAAACCAAAATAATCCTCAACATCCCTATGAGATAATGAAACATGTTAGTTATGCTAAGTAAGATATTAAAACAACAAGAAAAACCAAATAAGCATACAAACAACTTGAATCAACTTCATCTCATAGTGGATTGGTGTCACATGTGCTAGTGACCCTTTCCCAATCCTTGATTGATAAGCTAGTGAGGAAATTGCTATGGATATGGAGATGATAAATGGACAAGATCAGTTCTCAAAGAGAATGACCTTGCATCAAGTTGTGTAGATGATGGAGTTGTGAAGAGATTGTGAAGGATTTTGATAAGAGATGAAGCCTCTATTTTAGAGATTTTCAAAATGCTAAGTGTTGAAGAGAGACCAATGTGGGACTAATATTGGACAAATGAAAGAAGGAAACTTGTCAAGTGGTGATTGGTTGATGTATGTGCAAGATTTGGGAAGAGTGCCCATGAGAGGGAGAATTTGAATTCAAATTTGAGAGTAAATGCTAAGTGGCGGACAAGAAAATGAGCAATAAATGCAATGTTGGAGGGACAAATCAACTTCCCTTTGAATTCAAAATTGAGGGAATATTCCCCATAAATGCCATGTTGATGGAAAATCTTGGATTTAATAAATCAATAAATTGATTTATATGTGCAAGTGGCTAAATCTAGCGAATGCAAGTGGGTGAGATTAGCATTAGATCGGGATTAATTAGCTAGGATGATGATTAGGATGAGTTTGACCTCTTTGACTTAGATATTTGATTTATTTAAATAAAAAAAGGATGGAAATGACTTTGGATTTAATTAAATAAAAAGCTTGATTTATTTAATTAAAATGAGGGTGATGGGATCAAGTTGATTTATTTGATTTAAACTGATGAATTTAGGAGATTGATAAATAAAATTGATTTATTTGCCGAATGGATGAATATGAACTAGTTGAATGAATTATGTCAATTTGACTTGTCTACAGTTTACAGAGCAGCCTGCTATTTTTGTGTCAAATGACCTAGTATCAACAAATAATTACCAGTATTTCCATCATGTTTCCCACCCTCCCACTCTTGGTCAACCTTTATGTTGACCAATATTTGATCAAAATCAACCCTAAGAGGAGGTTTCTGATGTTAACCAATATGATTATTTATATAATCAACCTTTAAAGAATCCTTACCAAACTATAATAGACCTACTCCAATAGTTTGACTATATGTTGTGGGCTTTGAGCCAGAGATTTGAACATATGCAGATTAATGATGTCAGTAAGGTGTTCTCCTACATGTGTGGCATGTTGGTTGAGGTCAAGAAACATAAAAAGCTTATTTCACAGCAGCAAGAGTTGGGATGTCAGTTTGAAGAAGATATTGAGGGGGAGATAGTAGCCAAAGAGGAGCAACTGAAATTCTTGTTTGCTCAAGTACAAGGTAGTCGAGCTTATTCAGATTATCAAGCACAAAGGTATGAGACATAGGAATCCCTTTCCATTCCTAATTTTAGCTCACCTCCTCCTGTAATGTTGAATCATCCGGTGAAAGAGGATGCTTCCAGACATAGGTTTCCAAGCTTTAAACAAGAGGAACCTTCCAAGCTCTTTAGTGAGCCTATCAATAATTCTTCTATCCTTAGGATTCCAAGTTGGAGAGTCCCATCTTAGTCACCTTGTGAGTTTCCATCACCTATCATGCAAATAAAATCATGCTTTGGCATCCAGGAAGTGTGAAAGTCTTTTACAACACCTTAGAAGACATTGATAAATGCATTTTATTCAATTTCCAAGGGTCCAAGACCTATTGTGGAAGTGTAAAACATGCAAAAAAACTGAATCAAGGTCTCATTAATTCCAATTTATCGTCAATTATTCCCAAATCATGCAAGAAATACTTTTTTCTATGGTACATTTAGTCCCCACTTTAGTGAGAGGATGAACTTGCTTCAAACTTACGCTAAAGTAGACATTCAAGAAGGGGTCCAATCATACCAATGTGGATGGTCTAGGATAACAAAGATCGAGGAGGTAGTCAAGCCTCTAGGATCCAAGATCCTATGTCAAACCAACATAAGAAAAAATGGACATGCACAAGGTGAATGATTTACAGCAAGACAAGATACATGATCATGCAATAGCAAGAGCTAGAAGGAAGAGAAAATGAAAGGGTGGATCAAACTTCAACCATTTGTCCAGCATGTTGTGGATCAGGTCTAGGTTGTTTGTCAAAAAATGCATACTCACTCTAGGGTGACAGATCTCTTGGTTGTTTGCTGGGTGAGATGGCCCAAGTATACTCACTTTGGGGCCACAAAATTTTTTCTTGTTCATGGGGTGAGAAATCCACAACATACTCACTTTGGGGCCACAAAAATTTTTCTTGTTCGTGGATTGAGAAATCCATAAGGTGGCTATGGGGAAAGTCATGCCTTGAAATGGGCTTCCTACTCAGCCATATCAAAATTATACCTCTTGATAACTTTAATAAGGTTCCACAATGAAAATTATTTTTGAGCTCTCTGAGGTAAGAAAAACTTTGTATGCTTGACACTCATAGACAAATAGGATGGTACCACAGGCATGCAAGCTGTATTATGCAAGGTGGCCATATAACACTTGTTGCAAATGCGAAAATAGTGTTAGGTGTGCTCAAAGAGATTTTTCTTAGTTCATGCAAGGTATCTTCTTATGGACATCATGTTTAATGTCTCCAAGAGAGGACAAGTCATAGAAATATAATGCTCTTGGAGGGAATCAAGCCCAATGACCCTACCAAGAAAAGAACACATTGCAAGAAGAAAGAAATTGCATAATGAAATGTGAGTGGTGATGTATGCCCCCACTTTAAAGTAGTTGTGAACATCAATTCTATGAGAAATTGCTTTAAGGTAGAAGAAGGCAACATGAGAGCTTATGCGGAAATCCCTATGCCAAGTCATATGTTTTTGATAAGCTACATCATGAAGAAGGCCATATGTCACATGTGAGCCAACTTAAGGCATGTTGTCCACATCACAAGCTTGCTCTTATGTGTTCATGAAAGGTTAATGACTTGTGAAAGGAGGAAATGACAAGTGGCATACGAGGATGAGGCTACCTAACCCCTTTCCCTCACTTAGTGTAGGAAAAAGATGAGCCAAAATAATGGATGAAATGCATGGATGTGTGAAAATCAATATCAATTAGAGGGATTAGGTGCCCCCACATAAGTAAGAACACCAAACTCCTTAAGATGTTGGATTTTACTACTCAAAGCCTTGAATTTGTTAGTGGAATGACCAAGAACTTTGTGATAGGAACAAAATAAAGATTTGTAGTAGAATTTCTTGTGGGTTCTTGGAGGAAGGGTGATCAAGTGATCTTGGAGGAGTCTTGACAAGATACCCTCTTGATTAGTGATAAAAGGTTGTCCTGTAGTTGGTGACAAAGATACATCTTGCTTAGTATTATTTTTCATACCTACACAAGACCCTTTAGATTGTGATATTTTTTTCTCTCATGTATAGGGGGTGTAAAATCCAACAAATTCAAATAATTAGTGTTTTATGAGATGACATTGAAATTAAGCAAGGATGTATTTGTTTGTTTAATGTTTGGGAAAGGAGAAGTTTCAAAGACCACTAGTGTCGATGAGTTCAAGATGTATTACTGTTTAAGTTGATTTAGAGGAATTATTTGTGATATTATTAATGTTGAGTAAAGGCTTGCTTATTTCTATCAGAGGAAAATATCCAAGACCATAATTTGTTTGTTGTGTGATAGAATCAATGGGGATACAGATACCTTGTTCTATAGCACCATATCCTTTTCCACTATTTCCAAGTTGTTTCATAAGCTCATAATCATGTCCATAAATATTTTCCATTGTTGTTGGATCAAGTGGTTGTTTGTGATTAAGTTCATCAAATTTTTTTGTGTAATTTTCTTCATTGAAAAAAGTGGTTGAGGTGGATGCTTTTGAAAGGTCGTCCAAATTTTGTGTTGAAATTATTGTTGTTTCTTTTCCCTTATTTTAATCTTGGTTGATGATCTTGTATTCACCCATGAATTCATGTTCAAAATCCAAGGAACCCTAATCGTCTTCTAATAGCTTTGTTACTTGTTCAAGATGTTGTTTGTCTTGTTTTTGTGTGAAGGTGGGTAGAGAATTAGAGGGTTGTTAGGATGTCCCACAGGGTATATATGAGGTCCATCGATCGAGGGGTATCGAATGGACACTTGTTTATTCATAACCTCAACAGTATTAGTTTGATGTATCTCTAATAAAGGGAAATTGAGAATCACCTATTTATTGAAGGAAGACATGTATTATTATTATTTCCTTTCTCTAGAGCACCATGATATTCTCCCTATAAGCAGAGTTTTTAGAAGAACTCCAAATAAAATGTTCTTGACATTCATGGATTAGTTCTTCTAAAATGACTACATCGCAAGTAGGGGAATGATCAATGGTTGAATTTGCATGTTTTTATAGGTTCGTGCAAACCCATGAAATCATTTTATTTTCCATGCATTCATTTTATGTGAGTTTTCCTTCCTCACTTTAATTGTAAACTGGTATTGTGGCTTCACCCTTATCAATAGTGGGGAAATGAAGGGAAGACTCTATTTGATGGCCATATTTCCCTAAGGTCTCATTCTCATGTTCCATATTATCTACCCTACTAGGAGAGCTTGAAATATGTTCATCCATGGTCAAAATTTGTAAAGTAGCTTCATCACAAGTGGGGGAGGAATCAAGAGAAGGACCGCTATGGTTTTCAAATAGATTATCCTAAATGGTACGAGCATTAGGAAAGGGAGGATCAAGGGTTTCATGTTTCTTAATAGGGATGTCTTCTAACACCAACCTATCCTCTTTACATCAAGGAGGGATATTAGGAGATGGACAAGTTTGATTATCATGGTTATGGAGACTAGGTAAGGTGATATTTAGAAGTGTGTCTATGATCTCATGTTCTTGTTGTCTAGCATCTTCCAAAGGGGAATGAAGAGATGGAAAATCAAGACCCTCAATGCTTGTTACTTCCTTCACAAAGATACCTTTGTCACTAATAGGAGAGGTATCAGGAAAAGAACAAGTATTCTTGTTATGAATGTCTACACCTCCATTCTCACTAATGGGTAATGTAATGGTTTGTTCAAACCTATGACTAACATGTTTCTCATTGTTGTAATCAAAATTGAACTCATAAGAAGGAATATTGTACTTATCCAATCCATGTTTAACCAAATCAAATCTACATCTTTTGAAAAAAAATTCTATCATGGAAAAAGGAAAGAAAGTGTAGTGCAATGACTTAAAATGAAATACAATTTTCAAATGGGAAATAATTAATTTTTTGATTACATTATTCAACAACCTAAAAGATGAAATGTTGGAAAGGTAAATTTGAAATTAAACAATGCATGAAATGAGATACTATTTAAGCTAGATCTAATGAAAAGTATGTTACAGAAACTCAACCAATTGATACAGGTAGTTGATGGTAGAAAAAATAAGCTTACAAATAGGGTTTTCAACTCTGTAAAAGGCAGTTTCAGGGTTGAATAGGGACTAATTTGCCCAGAATGGTGATGAGTCCCACTATGGATGTTTGTCAGAATTTTTAGGAATGTTTGAGTGATTTGGATGTTTTTTGTGCTCTATGATGTAGACCTAGGATGTAATTATAGAATTTCAAAAAATTTAAATGATTTGAGATGCAAAAATGCAACCTATATGCACTTTCACTAATGCAAAATTTGAAACCCTAGAATGTAACTTAACTAATTCAAAATTCAATGCAAGATAATTTTAGGATGATGATGGACTCCAAATCAAACAAGAAAGTATTCAAAAAGCAGGTTCATCAAAATGAACCATAGATTTTTGGTTGTAGGGTGATATGGCTTTCTTGCTCAATTAGGGGTTTTCAGCTAAAGGAGAGAGATAGACCCCAAAATCTAGGTGCTTCACTCAAACTAATGCAAGTATAATGGAAATATGAATTAAATGTTCCTAGATGAGATGGTCTTAAATGTAAAGAACTGATAAAGACTATTTATTATAAATGAAAAACTTAAGAAATGCAATTTGTTGGAAAACATATTATGATATGCAAAACCACCCAGAAATGAAACCAAACTGTAAAAGAAATGAATGAAACTAAATTTGTGCACTTGAGAAATTTTTGGAGATTGGAAATGACTTGTAATATGTTGCTGATGTTTGAAATTTGGCATATAGGGATTCATTCGCCATTGTGGGTGAATTAGTCCTGGCTATGTGAAACTATCCTGGAACCCATTTTGGACAAATGGGTATCCAAAACTACAAAAAACCCTTTTTAGGCTTGGAAATAGGACTCATTTTCCACTAATTGAAAATGAGTCCACTTTTGAAATACATATTCAAAAGTTGAAATAGGATCCCTTGGTTTGCACTTTAGTTCCTGATAAGTGTCTTCTTCTGAAAGTTTGATTTTTGGCACTATAGGTGAATTTTAATGGATATTTGGACTTGGTCAACAAGGAAATTTCTTCAAAAAAATTTCAATACAATATTCAATGATTTATAAGCCCCCAAGAAGCCTAAATATACAAACACACAAGAAGAGAAGGAGAAATGTTGGATGTTAGGGCATGGGGTTTTCCTTGGTCGAACCTATTTTTGCTATTTAAACCAAATGAAGAAATAATATGAAGAATGAACATGAAATGAAGGGATTAGTACCTTTCCATGATGATTGATCTTGGATTGTTGCAACAACATGAAGAATCTTCCCTTAAATGTCTGAAAAATGATATCTTGGTGACTTGAGATAATAAAACCCTAACTTGCTTGATTTGAGATAGAAGATAAATGATGAATAAGATGAATGTGTTTTGAATGAATTAAGAGATGTATATTAGGGTTTAGAGACTTATATTTATAGGAAAATCACCTTATTTTCATATTAATTGGATCCCTAAGGCTGACATGAAAGAAAAATAAACTTAAATTCCAAAATTTCCCACTCAAAACTCAAAAATGACCCAAATGGGACTAATTCGCCACCTTGGGTGAATCAGTCCCACCTAGTAGGGACTCATTCACCTAGATGGGAAAATTAGTCCCAGAGGGATCCTTTTGACAGTTGGAATGTTGGGGAGTGAGGATTTCAGTTCTTATGTTGATTTCATCGGTTATTTGATCAAATTATGTCTTAAGATGCATAATATGGGGTAATAGGGGCCTATTAATGATGATGTAAAGGTTAATTAGGACTTGAGATATAAAATTCAATGTGAAATTGTGATTAATTACACTTTACAACATTAAAATGAGGTCCACATAGCCTAAAAAGGAACACCATCCAATGTGAATGTGTAAGGCACATTACAACACTAAATTAACATTAAGTTTATTTTATAAGCCTTCTAGAAAGGTGTGAAAATTCCATTAAATAAATTTTATAATGTTGAATTAATGGAAATTGGGTTCATTAAGTCTAGAGAGGTGTGAAAGTCTTTTACAACACCTTTACAAGACATTGATAAATGCATTTTATTCAATTTGTAAGGGTCCAAGACCTGGTGTGGATGCGTAAATAATGTCATAACACTGAATGAAGGCCTCAATAAGTCCAATTTATCATCAATTATTCCCAAATCAAGCAAGAAATACTTTTTTTATGCTATATCTATAGATTTAGGTCCATCAATCTAACAAACAAAAAAGTACAGATCAGGACACACAATGTTTTTTTTGACTTTGTAGATTTTTGTAGGTGGACTGATTCACCATATGTGGAAAATGAGTCCCACTATGAGGATAGAAATAATTTTTTCTGAGGTTTTCTATTCTCAACATCTTGAAACCTATTCCAACAAATTTTATGAATAATAGGACTAATTCACCATCTATGGTGAATGAGTCCCAGTGGGATTCAATGGTAAATTCTATAGCATTCTAGAACCTTCCCAGATTTTCTTTTAGTTTCTAGGTGTATGTCATTTAGTTTCATTAAATTCTATTTCAATTTGTTTAGGTTTCTAGTTCATTGTGCATATCACAATGTGTTTTCAAACACTTCATATTTCTTAGTTTTGCATGCATAATCAATAGCTTTTATTTATTTTCTACATTTATTTCATCTCATCTAGGCACATTACACCCACATCACATCCATATTTGAATGTTAAAATTGCATTTTGGCACAATCTTTATCCTTTTAGGTGAAAAGCCCTAGAAGGATCATAAAGCAATTAGGTTGCCAAAATCTTTGTTTAAATTTTGGTGAACCCAAATTTAGAACATTTTCACTTCAGATTTCAAGTGAATTTTTCATCCTAGGTTTATTTTTCATGAACATTGCATTAAGGTTTTGCATCCTAGGGTTTTCAAAATTGCATTAGTGAAAAGATCCTATAGTTTTCATTTTTACATCTCCACTCATTTAAAATCATTGAAATTCTATATCTGCATCATAGTTCTGCATAAGACAATTTCCAAAACATCAAATTGCATTTGAATTTTTGGAAAAAAGTCAAAAAAATACATCCTTGGACTAATTTGCAACCTTGGGAAAATTAGTCCAATTGCATATTTTGCACTGCATATTTTGGCATTTTCTAGACATTTTTTGCAAATTATAGTTTTCTATTATTGCATTCTATCATTCTTTCCAAATTTGTTGTTTTCTTGCATTTAGTTTACTTTCATTCTTTTTCATCATGGATTTTTTCTCTAATAAGTTTTGGATGCCATTAAAATTTTTAGTAGACATGTCAAATTGTGCCTTTGGAACTAATCCTAATAACATTAAGCTTCCTCATGCCCCTTCAACTCCTCATGAATGTCCTCCTCTTGCTATTAAACTCATGGGAGAAGATGATGATAGCATGAATAAGTTCTTAAAAAAATTCCTTGACAACCTCAAAGCTAATGCATCCTTTTATCCCTCCATGAAACAACAAAACCTTCCTACAGTCCCACCTCCTGATATGTTTGGTTATCTACATCCTGAAACTAATGAAGGACCTAAGTTCCCTCCAACAAGTGGATCTAGTTCCTCTAACCAAGTCACTCCTCAGCCATTCTATGATAAAAATGTTACAAACACACCAATCAACCTTGAAGAAACTTATGGAAAAGGTTTTACCATCTTAAGCAAACAATGATGTGACACAACAACTAATCATAACATTCATCATCTTTTAGAACAAAATCCAAAAGATGGCAACACAACCAGGTTAGGCTATCAAGATCCTACTCATGACAACAAGCCTCCTTTAGAATATTGGAGACTTCGTGATGATGAAATGGTGATCTCGAATTCTCCCCTCGATTTGAATATCCTCCTTCCTCATGAAAAACCCTTACATGATTTCAATGACAAGGATGCTAGGATCCCCATGGGTCCTCTTCTGCCTTCAATCCATGAAAAAGGCGAATCTAGTAAATGCAAATGATCTTACAAGTTTTAAAAAACTAAAGTTTCCTCTCCATCCACCACTTGAATGTGAAAGGAAATTGCAAATCCTTCTAAACAAAGAACTCATTTTATTACTAGCTATGAATAGGTTAGTTATCTATCCTAAAGATGAAAATATTCCACATTGTGCACATCATTGCATTCTTGGCCATAGAAGTGATGAATGTCATCAATTGAAAGAAATACTAAGAAAGTATCATTTTCATGGTCATAATTACTATACAATAAATCCATAAACCTCTACCAAACACCACCTCATCATGCAATAGTTGTAGAATCTTCCATTCTCACTATTGCATGACCTTTCCCATCACCTATCTTGGGTCATTCTTTCCTTACACTTAGTGGAGGAAAGAACTTATTAGCCTTGTCCTAGTGATGCATTTTTCCTTGTCCCCTAGCTATGTTTTTCATCTTTCACTTATCTTGACTGAGATTGGGAGGTGGATGACTTGTTTGATGGTTGAATTTCATCTCCCTTACTAGTCTTATGCATTTTATTTTCTTTTTCTTTTTTGTTGGCAAGTGCATATCATGTTCCCCCTGTGATGTGATGTTTGCTGTTCCCTCTCTTTGTGCAATTCTTATATTTGTGCCTTCATTCTTCTATATGTCGTACCTTGCTTTAAATTTTCCTTTTTTTCACTTTTCTTTTTTGTTTTCCTTTTGGGGATGATGCAAAGCATTGAAACACCCTATGTTTCTTCCATGTTGACCCAAAAGATCTTTGTATTTTTCCTTTTTCACTTTTGATTTGTGTTTCCTTTTTGGGATGACACAAAGCATTGAGATTCCCTATGTGTCTTCCATATTGACCCAAAAGACCTCTTTTCCTTTTTCTCTTTTCTTCTTCTTTTTTGTGTGTGTGTTCCTTTTGGAGATGACATAAGGAATTGAGACCAAAATGTCTCTCTCATGTTGACCCAAAAGATTTTCCATTTTCATTTTCCTTTCCCTTTCCCTTTCCTTTCTTTTTGTTTCCCTTTTTGGGGACAATGGAAAGCATTGAGACATCTTATGTCTCCTCCATGTTGACCCAAAATGGATCCTTATTTCTTTTTTTTTTCACTCTCTTTGTGTGACTCTTCCATTTCTATATGTAGACATCCAAATTTGACCACTCCCACATGGTCAAATTTGTCCCCTTTATTCGTCTATTTCATATTTCATCGATATTAATTAAATGATTTATTTAGTTAATATTTCACCTTTTTCCTAAGGTTCCTAAAGTATTTAATTTAATAATTAAGTACTTTATCTTTTAGCCCTTCTTCTCTAAATTAAATAAATACATAAATTTATTTAATTTAGTCATCTAGCCTTTTGAATTTAAATCAATTTTAAATTCCCTCTTTTCTCTCTCCTTGTCACATCTTCCATAATCCTCTTCTAATATAGATTAGTCTAATTAATCCATGATTAGGATGTGCACACCTTTAATTAGGATTAATGTCAAATAATATTTTTCCACTTGCCTCTAATCCTTCATTAGTCTTCTTAATCACCTATTTGCACAACCTTAATCTAATCTTCATGCCATTTCTGGTATGTCCTCCAAGTCAACCTTTCATAAGTGCTTTCTTTTTTAAGCCTTGCCTCTTCTCCATGTGAATTAAAAATTCACATTTATTCCTCCAATGCTCCCATCTTCCCCATGAAGGTTGTTGGGAAATTCTAAATTCTCTCACAAAATGTCACATCACTCAAATGGGACAAGGACTTCCTTTATGAGGACCTTGTCTTATCCTCAAGGTACTCTCAATCATGTGAATTTAAAATTCACATTTATTCACCCAACCACTTCTCTCTTCCCCATGATGATAAGTGAAGAATTCTAAAATTCCTTACTTGTCACCATCCTTCCACACGGGGACAAGAGCTTTTTTGAGGAAATATTCCCCTAATCCCAAGGTACATGCAAGTACCTCCATCTCACATGTCCTATCTTCGCCTCACATGTTCTTTTTCTACCACTTTTTCCACATGGAAAGATGTGAGGGATTGTGATTCCTCAACTCACCGTAGCCCTCCATCTTACCCATGTTGGGTAAATCCTAGCCATTCATTTCTCTAGAGATGCATCCCCTAAAATAGAGGATTTGGTCTCATTTTTTGACATAACATGTATTTTCACAATTCAAACTCTTGAACTTTCAAAATATTTCAAGCACTTTCATTCAAGCTCTCACACCTCCATTGTTGAATCTTCAAGCTCATTTGCATCAATTTTGCTCATCCACTCACATAGCCACTTGAATCATTTGAATCCTCATTGCATCCTCATCATTTTGTATCCACTTTCATTATATTTTCTATCAAGGAGCACACATCATTGAATCTTCATCAAAGGGCTGACAAGGAAAATCAACTTAGATAAGGTATATTTGTTGTTTCATCTTTCTTTGTTTAAGTTCAACTTAGACTAATCTTGAGGTGGTGTTATATGCATTTTCCCTTTGCATTTTTGTTGTTTTGAACTTTTTAGGTTTAGAAACCATGTTGCACACATTTTTGGCACTCCCGGTGGGACCCACAAATGGGTCTAGTGCTTTCACACTTTTTGTTGTTTGAATTTTTGTAGGTTCAGGTTACACAGAGGAAACTTTGCAACTAACAGGGGCAACCCTGTCCTTAATAGGGGTGACCCTGCCCCCAGCTGGGTCACCCTTCCCTTACTAGGGGAAACCTTGCCCCTAGTTTGGTGACCTTGCCCTCAACAAGGGAAATTCTTCCTTGCAGAATCACCCATCTGTGAAATAGGGGAAAATTTTATCCCTGTTTCTTGAACAAGCAACCCTGCCCTCAAGACAAGTGACCTTGCCCTCAAGACAAGTGACCCTGCCCTCAATAGATGTGATTTTTCCCTTGACAGAGGCAACTCTAAAGTAAAAATAGTAACTTGAAGTTCATTTATAGAGTTCGTTCCTTGTCCTTTGTCTTAGTACTAACCCCCTAACCTCCTTTGTCAGTGAATGTGCTTGTTTTTTCTAATGTTTGTGTAGCCATTTCATGTTTTCCCAAGATTGGAGGTTAAACTACTAACATATTTGCTAGAGGACAAGTGGGCCAAGACCCTTGGTTAGCTTGTTTGTTTGTCATTTTCATACTAGTTAGGCACATAGATCTGATTAGGGGGAGTCAAAACACTTGTGTGTTGTGCTTGAAAGTGGGCTATTGATGTATCCAATCCCCTTGTGCCATTTGGAGATCTTGGGTGAAGAGAAATCATAGCTCGCTTAGTCCTTTGTGTTACCTAAGAGGCACTAGATTGTTTAAGCTTTCCCCTTGTAGTTCATGTGAGCCTAGGGACTAGCCAAATTTTTTTAGTGTATTCTTTTAGCGAGAAATTCTTGGGGATTTCATCACCCCAAGGCATGATCCAAACCATGTGTACTGGTCAGGTATATAAAGGGGAGAGAGCCAAATTTGTACCCCAATCCAGTCATGTTGTGTCTGGTGGAGCGTCAAAGCTAGGGTGATACCTAGCTAATACATGAAGAGTTGGTCCAAGTTTCCAATACCTCGTTGGGGCTTTTGAATCACTCTAGTGATAGACTGGTCTTCATGGTTGTGCCTCATGTACCATGCATATATCGATGACTCCTTAGTTTAGCCTAATTAGAGGACCATGTTGACCATACCCATCTTACTAATCTTAGGATTATGTTGCTTGAACTATCTTTTTTTGTGTAAAACTAGTGCATGTCTTATTAGTCAAGTCATCCTTTTCCTTTTACTTGTTGTTTGTTGTGTTTTCTCTCCTTTTCCATAGCCATTTTTATCCAAGTTAAGTCTAGGTCAACTAATAGGAGTGACCTTTCCCTTAACAGGGGTAATTTTGCCTTCAACAAGGGTGACCTTGCTATCCACAGGGGAAACCTTGCCTTCTGTTTGAGTCATTTCACAGTCTGTTCCTATCAAAATCACCCATCCTTCATTAAATAGGTGACCTTGTCCTCAACAGGGATAATTTTTCCCCTAAGATAGGTGACCTTGACCTTAATAGGGGTGATTCTACTTCCTACCCAAGTCAACCCATCACATTCGACTGTTTCATCAAAAGGGGCGATTCTACCTAGATGAGTTGGGTGACCTTGCCCCCCAGTTGGGTGAACTTGCCCCTAATTGTGGAGCATCTGTTTAGTCAATCCTATCTTTTGTTCAGTTACTCCATTCACCCCTCTCATCAGTCTGTTCACTCATTTAGTCAGTTCATTTACCTGTTAGGAGCATCCATTTTCTCATTCTGAGCATCGATTTACCTACTAGGAGCATCCATTTTCTCATTCTGAGCATCTAATTTCCCGTTTAGAAGTTTTTTTCTCCCATTTAGAGAGTTTTTTCATCCATTCACTACATTCATTTATCCATTTAAAGAGTCTATTTTCCCATTTCGAGAGTTTGTTTCCTTGTTTTGAGAGTTCAAAAGTTGTTTAGGAAACATTTCCCTCTAGTTGGGTGACCTTGCCCCCCAGTTGGGCAGCCTTTCCCGAAAGCTGGGCGACGTTACCCCTCAATTGGGTGAACTTTCACCCCACTTAGGTGACCTTGCCTCCTAGTTGGGCGATCTTGTACCTTAGTTGGGAAACCTTTCCCCCAAGCTGGGTGACCTTGCCCCCAGGTTGGGTGACCTTTCCCCTAAGTTGGGTGACCTTGCCCTCAAGTTGGGTGACCTTGCCACCTAAATAAGTGAATTTTCCCAAAAGTAGACCTTCATCTGTCTTCCCATCATCATCATTTCCATTCATCAACACTTTCTGAAAGTCATCGTTTCATTGAACAAATCACATAGGTGTATCTTTGAACATAATTAGATTTCATATCCATCATCAAATCATCCATCCCAATCACCTATACTTTGTTTCAAGGATTTTGATTTTGATGTAGAAACTTCTGGAGACCATGACTTTTGACTCGGGTGTCCGATGTTTGTGCTAAAATTTTAAGGGTGGTTACATTATGAGGTGGAATGTGGATTCCCAATGACCCTCAGCCAGTTGGACCTTATTTCAACACCCTTTTTGGGCTTGAAACTTTTATCTTGACCCTCAAAATTGCAATTTAGTTTTTTTTTCCAATTTTGGAAAAATCATTTTTGTTAATAACTCAAAATGCATGTCTCAGATTTAGGATGTTAGTTAGAAATTAATCCTACCTTAGTTTTAGGAATTTTTTAGGAAAAACTCGACTCTTAAATATATGCCTGTGTAGTTACCTAAACTGGCAAAATTTGACAATTTTTGAAAATTGCCAAATCTAGAAAAATCTGATTGTCATCACCTTACGTCCTCTAGTTAAAACCCCTAAACCTAGTGTAGAATCAATCCCATCAAAACCTCCAATCATCCTAATCTGAGCTTCAATCCAATCTTAATCTAAGCTTTAATCTAATCCCAATCTGACCTTAACGTAAATCCCAATTTGGGCTTTAGTCCACTATAGTCCAAGCTCTTATATCAAAACAAATCTTAAGATCCATTCCTCCATCTTCTTCTAATCCACCCTATTTATCCTTTCATCACCTTTTCTTTCCTTCTCATCATCTGGTCCCATCTTTTCAATCCATATCCGTCTAATCTAACATCATGAATCCTTATCCTTCACCAATGCAACCAAAAATAATAGTCAAGGGGAAGCCTAATTACATTGATGATGATAATGTGAGTCTTGTTGATTAAGAGCTATATGATATAGATACCCTTTATGCTATCATTTCTAGTAAGCTTTCCTCGAGCACCATCTAGAATTTGATCACTCATGCAAGCTCTCCCATCACATCTTCACCCACACCCACTAGTAATCCTTATGCAATATTTAATAAGGGATATCCATTATCTTCCCTGCCCACATCTCCATCATATCCTTCATGTACACCTTTCTCTTATCCAACACTGACATCCTCTTATCCCAATATACTATCTCAATCTTCCCATCCTAATCTACCATCCCAATACTACTATTACAATCCCCCATCCATGTCCCCCTATCCTAATCCTCCTTACCACACTACAGGATTTGACACCATTTTCTGATGGTCGTTCGTCAGTCGTTCGACAAATCTCTGTCGGAAGAGCGATGCAATGGCAAAAAAATTTCCGTCGTAGTTTTTTTGTCGCAAGGCCAACGAAAAATTAAACGTCGAAATAACGGCGAAGAATCGTCGGTCGGCAACATCGTGACATACATCGGGATTTTGTTGGAATATCGACAAAAACTTTGTTTATCCACTGACAAACTGCACCAGAAGTTCGTCGTCGGCTCGACGAAATGGGCAAACATTTAGCGTGGAAACATGGAAATTTCGTCGAAATAGCGACGAA
>VDFB02075321.1:53214601-53300154 GCA_007258455.2 Sequoia sempervirens | reverse complement strand
CAGCAACAATAACAGACAAAACACTTCCAGAGGCACAAAATCAACTAAGGGGATGTAAAGAACCAAGGGAGTACAAAGTTGTCGTAGGAGTGAGTGTCATCGCATAATTGCTATGGGTTACCCTGGTGTAACCTTCCTAGGCTACCGGACCCCCATCTTGGGTTACCCTTGCTGCCTCTACCGGCCGTCGGACCCCCATACAAACTATACGGGACCAACTTACCTTCCAAACAAACTAGGCAGTTGGTCTTGCCATTCCAGGCCTTCTCGACTCATCTCAAGCCTATACAAGCACTTGATCCACGAGCGAGGCATAATCTTGTCTTGATTAGTGTTTTAACTACCCAATTCTCCTCATTAATTAATTAGCTTATCACTTGATTAAACTCTTAGTGAGTTACCCTGGCGCCCCTTTGTGTGCCGGACCCCCACTGAGAGCCACTCCCCTACTGACAACTAGGAAACCAATAAATGCAAGCGCAAAGCCACATGCACAATCTTAAAACTCATAATCAATACAACATGGCGAGGCATATCCTTCCTGCTTTCTAGTTACAAAACACCAATCACAAGGTGAACATACTGTGCGAGGCTAATAGGCATCACATACACACTCAATGCAAACACAAACGCAATTATCTCCAAGATTTAACATATTCTCATCAAGAAAAGAATTTCCCCTAGCCTCTGGAAGACTCCTATTAGACACTTACATAAGGATTACATATTCGAACAAAACCCATATTCATACCAAACAATGATCATTCACTTGTTTCCAAGTTACCTCTCAAAAACAAAAGAGATCATAGAGGCGAGACAATCATTATATGCTTAAAATAAATCATCAAATTCATAGGTAATTTTTATATTCATCACTAACTTCATTTATCTTTTATGATTTATCAATCTTTTCTAAGAAATGATATTTCTTGGTTTACTCAATTAAATAAAAATACTAAGAAGATAGAAATCATTTACTAATTAACTACAAAACATCCATATAATTTCCATAAACATACTTACATTTATCAATACATACATATATCAATTTATTTATAATTAACTACTATTTATTTATTTGCTTACTTATTTACATATATAATTTACCCTAATTTAAATAGTTTATCCTAAGAATAATTTAAAAGAGTTATAAGCATAAAAGGAATCATATGTAATTTATTCTACTATTCCTACTCACATAGAATATTATTTACTTTTCCTATAGAAGGAGATAATCTAAGGGAATCCTATCCATACTAAATTTAGTTAAAAAGATTCTAAAAAGAAAAAAATGAGAATAAACCTCCTTTATTTTATTTAAGGGATAACTTAAAGACTTCCACGTAGACCTTCCTTTCTTTCCTAGGCTTTAAGAGCTTAACTTAAATATTACTTTATTTTAAGGATTTCATTATAAAGTTAAACGATCTTCTTTCTTTTAAAGCTTTTATGCATGACAAGCAAGGCTCACTATTTTCTGAAGGTCCCGAAATTCTAAATGCCTAAAATCTAAGTTTCAGCTCAAGTAAAGCTTATGATTCGATATTTAACGATGGAAGGGAATCATGCAGACAAAACCGTTACATTGAGATGTATAGCGGTGGAAGGTTATCGATACCATTTATATTTAAAAGAATGGCGGAACATAGAAATACGTTTATATCATACACTTCAATCCCGACGAAACTAAACGCCAGCTTAAGGTAGAAGCTAATAGCAAAACATGATTAAAAGGGCATTCATTACCAAAAGAAGAGCTAAACACGACTGCACATGGTGCGGTTGGAAAAGAAAAACCGAGTGGAATATGCAGTAAGATAAAAGAAATCAATAGGAATTCCTAAATTGGAAAGCAAGCTGGGAGTGAAGAAATACTATAGGGCAACGGCAGCAAAGAAATTACATTATTTTGGCCAACGAACCCAAGGGCAAGGTAAGGAGAGGCACCAGTATTAAGCTTCAATAAAAACATCACTCCTTGATTACACCGAATATCTACAGGGTAAAACAATACATTACAAACTTATATACCCAAACGACTCAACCAGAGAGGGCTGATAAACTGCAGGTTTAACTAATGAATGGCTCAAGATTCGAGCAGTTGAGGGAATAAGGATTTAAAAGTTTAGATTACAATGATTTATCTCCTCCATTGAATTAAGCATGATGATAATCCACAAGGTCTATTGCTTCGGATAAAGAAAGGTTCGATTAACATAAACCATTTCCTGTGGCCAAGATACTCCCACACATGGCAAGGCGTACAAAATAAGGTGAAGAGTATTGACCAAGCTAATGGGGAGAGTAAGGCCGTGGCTAAAGGAATAAGCCCCACTCACCAAAGAAAACAATTTCCACAACCAGAGCCCTAAAGTGGATGGAATTTTGGACAAAATATTAATTTATGTATAAATAAATAACTAAAGATTCAGATGGACGACACAGGAGGAGAAATAATAGCTATATGCAATCATAAGTCTGGAACCGCCCAAGAAAAGAGTCAATTATGCAAATCTAAACTAACAATCCAAACAGGGATGGCGGCCAGGGGAACTGAATTAAAAGGAAAGGATAAGGACTAAGTTTTAGAAACACCAGTTTCACTAACACAGCCAAACACCAAAACCCAACTATTACAATTTTCAAGGGAGCTCCAAAAGTACATGAAGAGCATCTGATCTGAATAACAGTCTCTAGATTTACTGTACAGAAGGGTTCAAGAGAAGGATATAATTTTGCGCATAAATTTAATGAGAAGCACGTAAGGTTCGCAAAGAAAACAACAATGTAAGCAGAAACATTTCCTACTACTAGCTTAACAATAAAAGCTTCGCCTTTTGAAATTATGACAGAACTATCAGGCATAATTATATCACAGGCACAAGAATACAGAGAAAACAAGTTTATAGAGGAATACAATTCCTATTTTTTTATTTACTTACAAATTAGAATTTGAGTTTAGCAGAGGAACCTGGAGTACTTGGACAATCTGAATAGAAAAAGAAGCCGATGGAATTCTAGTTCCAATTGAATTTCCAACTCTTCAAATACCGCTTCTAGTTCTTCTTCTTAGCACTTTGCCTCTGCAAGAATCCCAATACCTCCAAGATCCAAGCTTCTCAGGCTTGCGGGGGAAATTTTTTCTTTTTCAGAACCCGAGGAAAATTTACAGCGATCTCCCTCAAAATTTTTCCCACCCCCTTTAAGTTCATGAAAAGCCAATAAAAGGGCAATTATTTCCCAAAAAATCTCCAATCATGAAAAGCCCATAAAAAAGACAATTATTTCAAAAAGAAAGATTCCCTGCTTTCTTTTTGTTTATTTTTAGCCAATTACGTAAATTTTGCAACTACATGCATTGGGTGACTGCCATGCCACAAATTAGAATGACTTAGTTATTTCCACATTAATTTGTTTCTATTTGTAGCTGTTTAAAAATTGTAGTTTTCCAATTCAATATTTTATTTCATGTTTTATCATTTTAATTTATTTCAACTATAATTTGTTAATTAATCTTTTTTTTAATGTTTAATTTCCAAATGCTTTTTTCATTTATAAATCACCTTAATATTCTATTTTCTTACTTCAAAATTTCATTTTATTATGACATTAATTATAAAAGAATTTATCATAAAGTTTAATTTATTAAAATCAAACAATCACTTTAACATTATTTATTTAATTTATTCATCCATCGTAAAAGACTTCTATTAAATTATCTTCATGACTTTGATTTGATGTTTTCTATCTAAACAAGGTAATTAAACAAGGCACACACTTAGGTATCATCAACAATGATACACAGCGTGGAGGGGTATTACAGGAAGTGAGAACTAATTAATAGGAGTGAAAAACTCCTCTACACTTTTGGCTTTACTAGGCTATGGAGGTTGATTCTAGATATCATTAATCTTGATAAAATAATCCATACATAAATATTTATAAAAATACTTTGATTTGAAATATTATATTAAGTTTTAATAAAAAGAAATTAAATATTAAAGTCCCACAACACACATGATCATATGGATTTAATCATACAAACTAGCTCAATAGACTCAATAGTCAATATTGGCGATATCTTGCAATGTGAGCATGGAGGAAAAGATCATCTATATATAGTGGGAAATGAGAACTAATTAATAGGAGTGAAAAACTCCTCTACAATTTTGGCTTTACTAGGCTATGGAGGTTGATTCTAGATATCATTAATCCTGATAAAATAATCCATACATAAATATTTATAAAAATACTTTGATTTGAAATATTATATTAAGTTTTAATAAAAAGAAATTAAATATTAAAGTCCCACAACACACATGATCATATGGATTTAATCATACAATAGGGTCGATAGTGGGTGATGAAGGATCATTAGGATCTTGATTAGCACTATGTTCACTTAGATCCATGGTTTTTGTTTGATCTTGTATACTTTCTTGGGAGGCATATGTCTCATCAAAAGAAGTGGGTGTTGATGGATCATGGATAGGACTAGGTGAAGGTGCATTTGGGATGTCTTGCTCATGGATAGATATAGGATCAAGTTGCTCATGGATAGGCTCTTCATCATTATAGATATCATCTTGATCATATAAAATATATACATTATGGATAGGTTGGATGAAAGTGAATTGATCTTGATTAGGACTAGGGTTTGATGTTTCCACATGCTTAGGAATAGGCTCTTGACATACCTTTTGGGTTGCTTGAATGGAAGTCAAAAGGGATGACTCTTGAATGGGCTCAACATGTTCTAGATGGTCAACAACATGGAGAGATTTGAACTTGACTAAGAAATCATCAATGAAAGGAAATGCAATAGGGGAAAGAGAAGTTAATTTTTCCTCTAGTTGCAAAGAACAAAACTCACTGATTTGACCAAATAGGATTTTGAAATCATCCCATACTCAAGGGTGATTAGGAGGAGGAGCTTTGGTACCATGCAGGAGATGGTAGGTCCTTCCTTGGATCCTCAACCTATGAAATCAAACCACCCTCATAGATACAAAAGAGAAGGACTAAGAAAATCTTTCCAAATATCAAGATGATATTCAAAAAATTAGATGCTAAAATGCATACTCTACAAACCTTTTAAAGGTGTGAGAAATAAGATGCGTGAAAAACTACCCGATACGGGACAACTACCTAAGTAATTATCCAAAAGTTAAAAACTTAACACTAACAATAGATTCCTAAGCTTTTGCATTCATGAGATCTTGAAGATCATCCTATCTAAGGGTTCTTAGATATTCTATATGAGAACAACAAACATGTTCCCATTGAAGTTTAATATTAAACAAGATTTAATGAATCATATGTGGTGGACGTAGCTTTAGTACATGTCATATAAAAGAAAGTATATACATAAAGGTAAGGTCCAATGAATTCACTAATTTCTTGAATATATTACAACTCTCAAAGGTTTAAACTAATTATTTTCATAGCATAAAAAAAGAACCTATGAATTATCTTGGTGACCAAATCAATATTTCACTAATCCTAAATAGTAGACTCAATAGTCAATATTGGGGATATCTTGCAATGTGAGCATGGAGGAAAAGATCATCTATAGATAGTGGGAAGTGAGAACTAATTAATAGGAGTGAAAAACTCCTCTACACTTTTGGCTTTACTAGGCTATGGAGGTTGATTCTAGATATCATTAATCTTGATAAAATAATCCATACATAAATATTTATAAAAATACTTTGATTTGAAATATTATATTAAGTTTTAATAAAAAGAAATTAAATATTAAAGTCCCGCAACACACATGATCATATGGATTTAATCATACAAACTAGCTCAATAGACTCAATAGTCAATATTGGGGATATCTTGCAATGTGAGCATGGAGAAAAAGATCATCTATAGATAGTGGGAAATGAGAACTAATTAATAGGAGTGAAAAACTCCTCTACAATTTTGGCTTTACTAGGCTATGGAGGTTGATTCTAGATATCATTAATCCTAATAAAATAATCCATACATAAATATTTATAAAAATACTTTGATTTGAAATATTATATTAAGTTTTAATAAAAAGAAATTAAATATTAAAGTCCCACAACACACATGATCATATGGATTTAATCATACAATAGGGTCGATAGTGGGTGATGAAGGATCATTAGGATCTTGATTAGCACTATGTTCACTTAGATCCATGGTTTTTGTTTGATCTTGTATACTTTCTTGGGAGGCATATGTCTCATCAAAAGAAGTGGGTGTTGATGGATCATGGATAGGACTAGGTGAAGGTGCATTTGGGATGTCTTGCTCATGGATAGATATAGGATCAAGTTGCTCATGGATAGGCTCTTCATCATTATAGATATCATCTTGATCATATAAAATATATACATTATGGATAGGTTGGATGAAAGTGAATTGATCTTGATTAGGACTAGGGTTTGATGTTTCCACATGCTTAGGATTAGGCTCTTGACATACCTTTTGGGTTGCTTGAATGGAAGTCAAAAGGGATGACTCTTGAATGGGCTCAACATGTTCTAGATGGTCAACAACATGGAGAGATTTGAACTTGACTAAGAAATCATCAATGAAAGGAAATGCAATAGGGGAAAGAGAAGTTAATTTTTCCTCTAGTTGCAAAGAACAAAACTCACTGATTTGACCAAATAGGATTTTGAAATCATCCCATACTCAAGGGTGATTAGGAGGAGGAGCTTTGGTACCATGCAGGAGATGGTAGGTCCTTCCTTGGATCCTCAACCTATGAAATCAAACCACCCTCATAGATACAAAAGAGAAGGACTAAGAAAATCTTTCCAAATATCAAGATGATATTCAAAAAATGAGATGCTAAAATACATACTCTACAAACCTTTTAAAGGTGTGAGAAATGAGATGCGTGAAAAACTACCCGATACGGGACAACTACCTAAGTAATTATCCAAAAGTTAAAAACTTAACACTAACAATAGATTCCTAAGCTTTTGCATTCATGAGATCTTGAAGATCATCCTATCTAAGGATTCTTAGATATTCTATATGAGAACAACAAACATGTTCCCATTGAAGTTTAATATTAAACAAGATTTAATGAATCATATGTGGTGGACGTAGCTTTAGTACGTGTCATATAAAAGAAAGTATATACATAAAGGTAAGGTCCAATGAATTCACTAATTTCTTGAATATATTACAACTCTCAAAGGTTTAAAATAATTATTTTCATAGCATAAAAAAAGAACCTAAGAATTATCTTGGTGACCAAATCAATATTTCACTAATCCTAAATAGTAGACTCAATAGTCAATATTGGGGATATCTTGCAATGTGAGCATGGAGGAAAAGATCATCTATAGATAGTGGGAAGTGAGAACTAATTAATAGGAGTGAAAAACTCCTCTACACTTTTGGCTTTACTAGGCTATGGAGGTTGATTCTAGATATCATTAATCTTGATAAAATAATCCATACATAAATATTTATAAAAATACTTTGATTTGAAATATTATATTAAGTTTTAATAAAAAGAAATTAAATATTAAAGTCCCACAACACACATGATCATATGGATTTAATCATACAAACTAGCTCAATAGAGTATTTATTACAATTATTTGTTGTTTTAGTTACTTATTGATAACACAGATTGTAATGATCACAAATATATTTAAAATTAAGTTAAAATTTTGGAACACCCAACTATTAAAATCCACTAAATGTTCATTAAGCACAAATAAAACCTTCATTTTAAGTCTCTCTTAGGAATCCAAATTAGTTTTTTTTGCTAGACTCTAGGAAAGTAATAGGATTTTATCCACTAATCTCCAAAACTTAAGGGTGTTCATCCTTAGATCAAATAAGTAAATATAAGCACTCATGTATACAATTTTAAGTTCTTCATTTGATGTGTAAAAGATTATCCAAATTGATAAAATATATTTATATAGGGGTTGAAGGCCTTGCATGGGCACACTTGTGTTAAGAGTAATTTGAAACCATGTTAAATTTTATACTCAAATTTGGGCCCATTAATGGTGTTCCTAGTAAAAGCTAATTATTAGTTATTCTCTCTCTTCAAACAATGATGTTTAAATATGAATGATTATGTTATAAGGTAGGGGCCTATCTAAATTCTTTCCAAAATTATGTCTTAGTTGGAGGGAGAGGGGTTTGAGGGTTTGCAATACTAAATGCATAGGAAAGTGAAATTATGAGTCTAAAAAGAGAAAGTTTGCGAGAGGCTAATTATAAAGATTTTGAAAGTTATCATACAAACTTACCTACCTTCCATTGTTTTACTACTACTATTAGATATCTTAAGACTACAATCCTTAATTTATCATTCCCTTGCTATTTGTGGACAAATAAACTTCCACTTCCTCATCCACTTGGTATTTTAAACTAATTACTTACACTCTCTCTATGCATTGTATCCTTTTGGAAATCATTTCCTCAAGCCCTTTCCTCATCGACATTCTTTAAAAAGACTAAGCTATTTGAAGAAAGGAAATCACTAATTATCAATATTGACCATAGATTCCATGAATGCGCTCAAATTCAAATATTAACTAGTGAAAATATTTTAAATAATTATCAACATAGTGGGTTCATGCTAGTCCTCCAACTTGTACATACAAGTTTGTAAATTCATCAATTTGTACCATCACTCTAAAATCACAAAATCATAGAGTTGAGCATTTATGTTCATCTATTTAATCTAAGAATGATATACCTTAGGCTTTATAGATTAGTTGATAAAATACCATTAATTTTAAACAAATTCCTTTGAATTACTAAGTAAAACTTCACACCAAGGTTGCATCTACAGTCAAATCCTAGTGCATTTTAGTGTTTGTAAATTTTAATATATATATTTTTTAATATATTTGTTATTATTGTAATATTTTTCAACAAAAAATAATTGAAGAAAAAAGTATTTGTAATAATTGTATGGGATATTTAAATAAAATAATATATTTTAGCTATTCTATATTAGTAAATCTACATGAATTTTCATTCAGGATATTTTGACTTAGTCATTTTAGTTGAAACATAATCTAACATTTTAGATGAGTATTTTTACGTAGATATAGTTTTCAATGTAATTTTAGAGGTATAGGAGCATTGATGGTGTAGGAGCACCATTGAATAAGATTGGTCAAGCAAGGTTGATTAGGTGTAGACTTTCGAATTTGGAGTCCTTTTGTTTAAATAAGGTCATTAAGACCAACCATGCATTGTATTAGGTCATATTTGATGGTATTAAGTGTTTAGGCGAGTAAAAAATGTTGATTTTGCACAATTGCAAATTATTGCAAAAGTTGTCAAGAATAAAAAAATTGCAAAAAACAAATTTTGGGGAATACAAACAGTCATAGCATTTCAAAAGTCAGTTTAGGTGTTAGGACAGTTATTTTAGGAGGGTAAAAACTTAAATTATATGAAAATCATCGATGCGTGTTGGATTGTGAAGATTTGGAGTAAAAATCAATTGAATTACCATCATTTTTTCCAAATTTACTATGTTTTCCTTGTTGTTTCAAAATTGTATAGCCTGTACATTTGCAAATTGAACTAAATTTGTTTTGAATTCATTAAGGGTCATGTGATAGATTCTATTTTCATTTTATTTGAGCATCTAACAATGTTTTGGGTGAAAGTTTGATCAATTTCTTGGTGACTAGTTTTTATACCCTGTTTTAAGGGTTTGTAAGTCTTTAAAATGGAAAATTGACCCATTCCTCTCACTGTGATTACTATAACTTGAGGAATGGGTTTGAAAATTAGTAAATAGGCATTTGGATGTTGTATGAGTGTAGGGGAGGTCAAGAGTTGTGTTGGGCATGAATCCCTAGGGTGAAAGCTTGAGTTTTCCAAGTGAAAAGGAGAGGTTTTGACATGGTAAAGTGAGAATTGTTTTTGGGAAGCATTGTATGATGATACATTGAGTTTTTTCAGACCTATTAGGTCCTATTTGAAGTGGTTGTAGAGTTGTGGGAGCATATGAAGTGTGGTTTTCATTAAAACCCTAGGTATTTGGCTATAAAAGTTGGTTTTGAGTTTAGGCACCTTGGAGGGTGAATGCATGAGAAAAAAATGTGGAATATTAGGTTTGAATACATGTAAATGTATTTTCAGATGAGTTTGGAGGTTTTGGAGAAGTTTCAAGACAAGTCTCTTTGCAAAATAGGCCTAATTTGAGGGCTAGTTGGCGTAGAAAGCCAGTTTTGAGGAAGTTGTTACAAAGAAGATTGTTGTGGTTTGTTGGTAAGTTTTTTGACCACCTTAAAAGGTCCCTAAAAAGTTTCTAGTCTTGGTCAGAGAGGATCTCATTGAAGAGATATACTCAATTTTAGGAGATTGCAATGCTACAAGGAAGAGTGTAGTTTTGATGAGATGAAGAGATTTTGATAGTTTGTGATTTTGAAATTGTTGTTGTTGGTTGATATTATGTTGAGTGTGTTGTAAGACCTCCCTTGGTTGCTATCAATTGATATTTCTATCATATTGGAATTCTTTTGAGTGTAAGAGAGATCAATTATCAAAGAAGGGAGAAATATAAGTTGCAAGGATAAGATTAAGGTAAAACAAAAAATATGGAAAAGGAGGAAATAAGTGTTGAACAAGAAAATTGAGAGGGGGTTGAATCAATTGTGACAAATTTAACCTTTCTAAACTTCCACTAAAAATTAGATCAACCACAAATCTTTTACTCTGCTAATATGATTAATCATTAAGTGCAAAGGTAGAAACTAAAAAACATCACACATACACAATAACACCTGATTTATGTGGAAAACCTAATAAGGAAAAAACCATGGTGAGGATTGGCTCACAATATAGAGAATATCAAAACTGATTACAAAGGCTCATTTCTAGAGAAAGCTCACTACCAAAATAGGACTCACTGTTTGGATCAAGAGTCATTGTCCAACAAGGGTTAACCACCTAAAAGGCTCACTACCACACCGATACAAATAATATTGAAGAGATTTGTTATAGAGAGAAGACATTCTCAATGCAACAAATATTTCCACCACAATTCGCTCACACACTTGCAAACATGCATGAATGATAGAGTACACCTTTAGCTCATTGCATCTCAAAACTCACAACTAATATTTTGTACTGATCTACATAACCACAAACTCTATTTGGCATATATTTTCACATCTATCTTGCTCTATTTCTGTGCACATCTTTCACCAACATCTCATCTTGTATTTATACCATCATCAACTTTGAAGCATATCCAAATTCAGACACACACCATTTAAATTCAAATTAGGTTGGTGCCAAAACATTCAAGGGTGGAATTAGAATGAGGGAAATGAAACACACACTTGATGAGGACCAAAATAAGTCCTAACATGCTTCATGAACTTTGCAATTAGTGTTTAACACAAGATCAACCAAGCCAGTGTAGAACACATAGAACAATTAAGCACACACAACCTTAACATGATCCACTCTTTCCAGGTAAAAAAATTAACTTGAAAAAATTCCCACCAGCTTATAGCAAAAACCACAAGTCATAAGACTCAAACAGGAAGTAATTTGAAGTAACTACATTTCTCTCAGATGTAAGCTAGATACATTGAAAAACATAGTTCAGAATTGATGATCATAAATTGAATTGCACAACAATCCAAAACTCCAAAATCTAGATATAGAAACTTCCAACAACCATGACCAACATATCTAAACCACACAAATGTAGAAGCATATCCTAAAGAAAAACCCAAAGCAACCATTGAATACCTACAACCTTTCTTCATTACAATTTTCTCAGCATCCTTGACATATATAGCCAATGAAAACATCAACTAGTTGAGAACCAGTCAACTTGTTGACATGTATGACAACACCTTCATACTTGTTTCATACTTGCAACGATCTCCCCCTTTGTCATTGATGGAAACACATGATGTGAAAAACCATCAAAGACAACACAAAAACTCAAAACACACTTCCTCGTGATTTTACTTTATGTTTCTCCCCTTTAGTTGATACACTTTTTCACATGATACTCTCTCTTTCTCTCCCCCTTTGACATCAATGGGAAAGGAAAAATATATGTTACATTTATTTCCCTTTTGACATTAAGAACAAAATACTCTTTCAATGAAAACACATGACACTGCCTACTCCCCCTGAGAGGTAGCCACCAAAAAGTTATTCCAAAAGAAAGATAGATGCATAGATCCACCAAAATGATGCATCTCCATGTGCATCTTAGTTCAAGAATAGAGGGTTAATGACCCATAACTTCTCTTAGAGATACTCAAAAGTATCTTTAGGAAGATGCTTTGTAATTATGTCATCAACTTGAACTTTCGTAGGTACATACTCAATTTTTACTTCATTCTCCACAACATTTTCTCTCAAAAAGTGATACTTGATAGATATATGCTTTTCCCTCGAGTGCACCATTGGATTTTTTGAAATGTTATTTTTTCTTACATTATCACAAAAGATAGAAATAGAATCATCATACATTGCTCTGATATCTTTCAATGTCTATCTCATCCACAAAACTTATTGTGTACAACAAGGTGTTGCAGTAATATACTTAGCTTTAATAGTGATAAGGAAATTGAATCTTTCTTTTTACTCAACCAAGCCACCAATTTTCAACCAAAAAATAATGAAGCACCACTTGCAATTTTTTTTTCATCTACACAATTAACCCAATTTGCATCAGTATAAGAACTTAGTGTAAAATCAGTATCTCTAGGATACCACAAGCTATAATCCAGAGTGCCAAATTCAAATATTTGAATACTATCTTAATAGAAGCAACATGTGTTTCTTTAGGGTCTTCTTGAAATCTATCCCTAAGACATACTGCATGCATGATATCTAATCTAGTAGTAATTAAATATATAAATCCACCAATCATATATCTATATTTTCTCTTATCAACCTTAGGTGAATAATCATATTTACTCAATTTGCAACTAGTCACCATAGGAGTGAATACCAGTTTCAAAGTTCCATCCATCCCAAAATTCTTCAACATTTCTCTTATATACTTTGAATGCGAAATAAAAATCCCTTTCTATGTCTAATTGATTTGTAGCCTAAGAAAGAAATTCATCTCACCAAACATAGACATCTCAAATTATTTTTTCATATCTTCAGTAAACCTCTTGCACATAGTTTCATTTCCTCCAAAGATAATGTCATCAACATATAGAACCACTATCAAAATCTTGTCATTTTCAATTTTAAAATATAGATTACTATCTATCAAACCTTTTTTGTAACCTTGTTTAATCAAATATCTATCTAACCGTGCATACCAAGTTCTAAGAGCTTACTTCAATCCATATAAATCCTTCTTAAATCTGTAAACTATATCTGGCTATTTTGACAACTGAAATCCTTCATGTTGTTCCATATCAACCTCTTCTTCTAACTCAACATTCAAGAATATAGACTTAACATCCATCTCATAGACCTTGAAATCCTTATGAGTAGCAAATGCTAAAAAAATTCTGATAGCTTCCATTCTTTCCACCAAAGAAAAAGTCTCTAGAAAATCTATACCTTCTACTTGTGAGTAACCCTTACATACAAGCCTTGCTTTTTTTTTCTGACCACTTCTCCATTCTCATTCAACTTGTTTATGAATACCCATTTTGATTCAACTATGTTTTTTTCTACTAATTTAGGGACCAATGGCCAAGTTTGATTCTTCTCAATCTACATAAGTTCTTTCATAGATTTCATCCAATTCTCATCTTTACATGCTTCACTTATAGTCTTTGGTTCAATCTTAGAAAGTAAACAAAGATTTATCTCACTAGCAACAACAACTTTGCTTCTTGTCAGTACGCCTTTCCTCTTCTCTCCAATTATTAGCTCTTCTAAATGATTTTTATACACATATTTAGGTGTCTTAAGGGACACCACCAAAGCTTCTTCTTCTTCTTCATTTTGCTTCTCCTATTCTTCCACAACTTCTTCAACTCTTAAACAATCAAGTTCATTAGATATATATGCATCAACTTCAATTGAGTTCTTTATTACTTCATCAACCTTGACATTTGTGCTTTCTACAATCTTCCTCAATCTTTTATTGAAACATTTGTAAGCTTTGCTCTAAGTGGAATATCCAAGGAAAATACCTTCATCACTTCTAGCATCAAACTTCCCTAAATTTTCTTCATCCCATATAATATAAAATTTGCTTCAAAATACCTTGAAATACTTAACATAAGGAATTCTTCCACACCGTAGCTCATATGGGGTCTTTGTACTGTTATCTCTTGCTTGAACTTGATTAAATAAATAAACAATGTTAATAGCTTCTCTCTAATAAAATTCTAATAGAATAGTTTTAATAATCATTGATCTAGAAACTTCTTGAACTATTTTGTTCTTTCTTTCAACAACTTTATTTTGCTAAGGAGTTCTCAGAGAAAATAACTAACTTAAATTTATTCCATGAGCTTTACAACACATATTAAACTCGTGGGACGTGAATTCACCACCTCTATTAGACCTCAAGCATTTTATTCTCAAATTTACTTTATTCTCAACCATAGCTTTGAATGTCTTGAATCTATCTAATGCATCAAAATTCTCTCTAAGAAAAGTAACCCATGTATACCTAGAGTAATCATCAATCAAAAGCATGAAACACCTTTCACCTTGTAGATTTTTTACTCTTGTAGGACCACAGAGATCTGTATGAATCAAATCTGGTAGTTTGATAGTAGATTGTTCCTTTGATCTAAAGTTGTTTCTTGCTTGCTTTCCAAACTAAAAATTCTTACAAATAGCATTAACAGGCTTTGTAATCCTTGGAAAATCTCTCATGGCTTGCACTACACTAATCCTTGCAAGGTTATCAAAATTCATATGACACATACTTTGATGTCATAACCAACTATCATTAATTTGAGTCATAAAGCAGTGTCCATCAATACCTTTAAGTTGATATATATTGACTTCAAACTTATTTCCTATAGAAATTATTGTTCTAGATTCTTCACATTTCACATCCTCAAATATAAGATTATATCTTTTACTACACATCAGTATTAGAGTATGTGCAGGATCATCATGGAAAAAATAGGGCCTTAAGTGGCAAAAGATTAGAAAAAATAGAGTTAGGCAACTTGACGTAAAAATTTGAATAAGTTAGATCTATATTATTTCAAAAATATGTAAGAATGGAATCTTTAGAAAATTGAATGTAGTTTCTAAACTACTAGGTTTGTTTAAAAAAAATCTATTTGGTGAAAATTTGAAATTTCAATGTTGTAGTACTTAAATTTCAGGGAAATAATAAGAAGTAGGTATCGTCTGACCACTCTAACCACAATAAAATGATAATATTTTTTTATAATATTTTAGATATAAGTATAGGACTCATCTCCCGATGTGATGCATATTTTTTTGTAATTTTTTTCCAAGTAAATAATTAATTATGATTTTTTTATTACAACTTTTAAAAAATATAAAAACACCCATATGTCTGACCACCTTACTTGGTCAGAAATTCATAAAATTCAAATTTTATTTTATTAATCTTGTAGTATGCGAAGCATAGAATGTGACGAATGTTTTGGATTCAAAAAATGTGATACTATTTGAAAGCTATAAATGTTTTTCAATTAGTCTATCAATTAGGACTTTAGTCATAATTTGAGTAGAAAATGAATAATAATCACTTATTAAATTCAAAGTAAAGTATAATTTATATTGGTGAAAATTTGAGAATCTCCATTAAAAACCCTTTTCGTTTCATCAATTTTGGGTAAAAAAAAAGTAGTTAGCCACATACCCATCATATTGCCACTTTTTGGCCCATCATCATCTTGCACATACCCATTATGCTTTCCATAAAAAATTACTGAACTTATCCCACAAATCTTAGCACTAGTATCATCTCCAAGCATAACTAATCATCCATCATATTTTTTAAGTTTAACAAACTTACTCTTATCATTGGTCATGTGATGTGAACAACCACTATCATGTTGGAATCAAGCAACACTGAGAGGGGGGGTGAATTAGTGTTGTGCAATTTTTAACTTAATTAATATGATCTTCAAAGCACTTATAACATTCAACCAAAAGAAATATGAATGAACATAAAGTAAGAAACCACAACACCATAACACAAGGCTTTTTATGTGGAAACCTTGTTAGGGGAAAAACCACGGTGCATGGCCAATCCACAATATAATCTGAGTATACTCAAAAATATGTTTACAAAATGGGAATGCACTTGCATTTAGGCACAATTCCTAGAGCTCACTACTCAAAATTAGAAAGGCTAAATGCCTTACAAAAGTTTGGAATACTTCCAAATATTTTAATTGAGAAAGTAGCATCTACAAATGTCGGATTACAGTTCTGGTTAGGCTCAACAATCAAATTATGCTCCTTCAGACTAATTCTACTCTTTTGCTTTGTTCTGCATCAACTCGTAGCAAAAATCCTTAATGTGCAAGTGAAACTGCACTTAATTGCTTTCCTGATCTTGTGATATTCATAGCATATATCAACTCACATTGAACATATATCAAAATGATATAATCAATCACTTATATATATACGCTACAAGGGATTTTATTGCTCCATGTCAGCTTCAACAAAATAAACAAATATTCACAAACTGTTGGCTTCAAATTATTCATAATATTCAATGTGAATCCACAAAGTCAGCCACAACATAGCGTGGACCCAGAAAAAAGTGCTCAAACACAAAAACACTTAAACAATAACTCCTCAAATATCTATGGCACACTATATTTACCAAGTTAGCCTTCATACACTGATGAATAGAAAATTTTCCAATTAGACTTTCCAACTTTCACTCAAATCAATATGAGGCATTGAACAATTTACTCCTTAAGTTCCACATCACAAAATAATAACAAAAAATCTACATATGAATCAAAGAACATAGATTTACTGAATGCTCTGTTCAAGCTTAATAGATAAACATTGATCTTCAATCGGTCTGTCGATATGAGAAAAATGCAACATGTGGATCAACTAGCTGACAAGGGTTGCCATCAATGACAACACCATAAGGCATGTGTAGTTTCTCTTTCCAACAATCTCCCCCTTTGGCATTGATGGCAATGCTTAGTGAAAAATAACTAAGTGTTGGATTAGTACCAACAAAAATACACTGCCAACCAAAACTCCAAAAAGATCTTCAAAACTATAGCTCCCCCTTGGATGAATATACATTTTTCACTGTTCTACTCTCCCCATTTTACATCAATGGAAAATATAGGGAATCTGCATACAAAGCAAAAGAAATTTCAAACTGCATATGTACAATTTTGTTTCAACAATTTACAAAAACTTGAAAATATCTACAAAATTTGTTTGCAACAGGTTCAAGCTTGAGTCCCAACACTTCTTAAGACTCTCTATAATAGTTATGTGACCATAAAGAAAATAAAATTGCATCTTAGCTAATTCAAGGTTTACAGGGTCACTGACCGCTAAAGCATCTTGTGCTTCCTTGAAATAACTCAACATAGTTTCCATTTTTTGACCAATTAAACCTCTAAGTTCACAAGATCTTCCCACAACTCTATCATTTTCATGCTTCAGAATCTTGACTTTTTCAAGTAAAGAGATAACTTTATCTTCTTTCACTCCAACATAAATAGTTAAAGAGTAGCTAACTCTTTCTCATGATCCTTAACCTTCTCATTATCCTAAGTAAGTTTTGATAAAGACAAACATGACTTATAGACCTTTCCACCTTCAGATAGAGCATTATGAATATTCTTTGCATAGATAGCTAATAGAGATTTATCTTTATCTATCATAACTTTTAGACTGTTGTACCTTTTGTCATCAAACTCCTTTTGTACCTTGACCATAGTTGACTTCTCAAGTGACTCAAAATGAGTACTTACCAAATTTATAAGCTTCTTCAGCTTACCAAAGGAGGAACCAGATTTATCCTTAACATGAGTAGGCATGATTTTATCAAAAATATAGATGCAAGATTCAATAATTCACTGTCCTAAATGTGGGACTTTAGAATTTTTTCCCTAGCCTTTGCTTGTGCAAATGATGCAACTTTCATTTTTTGAATTGGGGACAAAGTAGATAAATGAATAGGGCCTTCTCCCATCTTAAGATCAAATTCTTCCTTTTTCTCATCCATAAATCTTTTCACTACCTCTTCAGTGTCTCTTGCTTCCGTTGGAATTTCCTTAACTTTAGCCTTCTTTTCCTCAACCACCAATTTTTCAACCAAAAATTTTTGCTTGTCATTTGGAATTTCAACCTCTTCAACCAACATCTCCTTTTCTTCAACCAACATAGCTTTAGGAGCTTCAATCTCCATAGGTGTTTCTATATGATGCACATCAAGAGGAATCTGAGTATCCTCAACTATAACCTCTTCATTTACTAGACCAAATGAAATGTATTCTACATGCTCTTATTCATAAACAACATCAATCCTATTCTTTAATATAATATCCTTCATAATTCTCTCAGGTTCTTTTGCAACTTCTTCTGTCCTACCCAACATAAGCTTGTTTGTCCTTGACTTGCTCTTGAATTGTCTTTTTTCTTCTTTCAAGATTGACTACATTTCGTCAATTGACATCACTAAAATTAGATTAGAAATAATTGACTCTCTCATTTGTTCATCTTTAGTTCTAGCACTAACTTTCTTCATCTCCAAAATTTCATACAATTCCTTAGGTAACTATGCCATTATTTCAACAAGAGTCATATTGAAATTGTTCAAATATTTTATTGTAGCCTCCTTAAGGACTCTTTGACCAACAATATCAAAAGTACCATACACTTCACATAACTGCTTGAGATTTTCATTCTTAACTATACCTCTTTCAACTTCCTCTATGAACATACATGGTTTCTCAGGATTCATCTTCTTCTTTGCTTTCTCTTTTTCAACGAAGGGCTTGTCCTTAGTGATTTTTGTTGCTTGAGTTCCCATATACTTTATTTCTCTAACTTCTTCATCATATTTTGTCTCTTCATCTTCTGAAATAGCTTCATACACTCTTATTCTCTTATCCTTCTACCTCTTACTAGATACCTTGACTTGAGCTTTTGTAGGGGTTGACTTCTTTGCATGACTGGATAGAGGTGTAGAGCTCCTTGTTGATTGATTTTGGGAAGAGGATGCTATCAGACTAGCAGATTTAGTTTTAGCAAGCTCTTTTCCTTTTCCAACATCTACTTGATCTCTCTTCATTCTGACTTCTCTTACTGCTTCTGCAAATATTCCCATGCTTTCTGCAAAGACTTCCAATTCTTTCCTTACTCTCCTAACTATCATTGGCTTCTTGAACTACTGATGGACTTGCATGTCCTTTTCTACATATGTTCTAAACCTTTCTTTTGCCAAATCCTGAGGCTTGCTCAACAAATGTTGTGCATATATTTCCAAGATTCCTTTGTCAACTTCATATCCCATTGGCATAATTCAAATTTTTTTGAGATCAGCTGCTTCCATTAAGTATTGATCAATATCCATCATAAAACAAATTGTGTCCTTATACTTCTCAACAATAGTAGTAGGAATCATTTCCCTTTCTTGCATTACACTCTGAAATTTCTTGAGATATCCCCAGATTGTAGTTTTCCTGACTTGACTATCACCAAGGATGAATAACATGTCTCTAATCTAAACACCTAGAGGCTTATCACCTCTTTTCCAGAACACTTTTCCAACTCTCAAAAATCATTCATGAAATAAAATAACAAACACAACAGATTACCATATTTAAAATAATTCTTTTTATGTTTCTTTATCTTGCCAAGATTCTCCATAATCTGACTTTAAAGCAATTCACACAAGTCCTATTCTGCATTCTCCCTTACCATCTGATAAGCTAAATATATGGTAGTACCATATACAAAATTTTCTCTGCTGGAGTGATATATCTTATAACCAATGACCATTGAGGAAAATTTCACATCCACATCAGTGATGTTATCAATTGTCATTGATCTTCTATCAAATGTCAAACTAGTCACATTTGTGACTATTTGATTCTTCATAGACATCAAAATTGGCAATCTACAAGAGGAAGTTAAACCTGTAACAGCTCTTATAACTTCTTTTTTTATCCTAAAACGTTGATTCAACCACATAAATTCAGCACGGACTTGACTGAAGATGTATTGGACCCACTCACTTTCATCAAACACGGGGAATTTCACAAACTGTGTGAATTTCTTCTCTTCTATGGTTTTGAATTTGGGATTAACATAGAAATCCTCTCCAACAATGTATTTGGAATATAAATTCAACAATTGTGAGCTTCCTAACTCTTCAATATTAGCATGAATATATGCCCTAATGTCTTCAATATGTAAAACTTTGTACGACACAGACAAAAATGCACCTAAGCGCTTAGTCTCAACAGACTTGAAAGGGTGCCATTTAACTTTTGGATGGGGTGTATCCTTCACTTCAACTACCAATGCAGTAGCCATTTCAAAAAATTTACAGGTTTACAATTTTTCCCGAAAAATACCTTTTAGTTGGAGTAGGGTTTGAGGTTTGAATTGCCTTCACACTTGAATTCTCTCAAATTTTGCCAAAGTTCACTTCAGAGCTCAAAAACTTCTTCTTCTTCTCCAAATGCAAAGTGACAAATGAAAGATAGAAATGACCTTTTTATCACTCACACGCCTAGCTTCTTGACGTAATAAATGCTTTTTCCCTAACTCATCCAGATACCCTATTTTCATACACTATGAAAGATAACTCTTTTGAAGACATTCAATTCTACATAAACACTCTCTCCAATTGTTCAACAACATATGTAGATCACCAACATAATCACTATTCTCATCCACATCTTGGTGTCAATTACCAACAGGGGGTTTGAAATATTTTCTTGATAGATCGCCCTAGGCCAAAGGCCTAAAAACTAATTCCCAGAGCAATTACCAGAAGCTAATTCTGGTGCTACTTGAGTTTCTGCAATAGAGGGAATCTTCTTCACCCAATTTTTCTTCATCTACTTTCTAATCTGATCGGTAATAACCTTCCCTTTTCCTTTTACATCCTTTTGCATGTTTCTTCTTGATTTACCAGACCTCTTCTACAAAATCTAGCAATATGACCACTTTTGTTGCAATTGTAGCACATCATATTTCTTTGTCTCTAGACTAGTTGTTCCATTGATTTTCTCTCGATCTACATTAATTAGCAATATGGCCAAATCTATTGCATTTATAACATCTAACATCTCTATAAAATTTGTTCATCACATTTCTACATTCATTTGACTTATGAACATACTTGTTACAATTGAAGCACTGATCGGAGAATGATGGACCATTTGAATTCATTCTACTTCTACATTGAGCTAGCATATGACCAAATTTATTGCAAGTAAAACAATAACCATTGAACCTCTGAGCATTAGGTTGTCTTACTGGATACCTTCCAGTGTTGTTCGTCTAATTTCCTTGTCTAAATATCCTTTATCTAGAATTCCTCTATCCAGATCTGGAACTTTCTCCTTCCTCATATCCAAGACCTCGCTTGTCACCATGAGTCCTCTAACCATTAATCAATTCATCAAGCTTGGTTGACATAATCTTGAACTTCTCCTTGTATTCATTTGTAGGAGAAAGTTCATCTCTAAGATCAACAATGTGCTTTTCAAGTTGTTCCTCATTGTGTTTGATTTGTTCTAACTCATGTTCTAATTGAATGAATCCATCAATAATTCGACTAAATTCTTCAAATTTTTCTTTCAAGGATTAGGAAATCTTTTCTTCATTCTTCATTTTGTCTTCAACCTCCTTAGTCATCCTCATCATAATAGATTCCATCTCATGCTTCAAAATTGTATTCTCTTTGGAAAAATTTTCACATTCTTCTATCTTTTCCTTTAGGGCTTGACTCAATTATTCATCTTCAATGTGTTTATTGTCATCCTACTTGATCTGATCACAGAGTTCCCTTCTCTTCTCCCTAGACTTCTTGATTTTATCTTTCAATGACTCAATGAATCTCTTAGCATTCAAAATATTTGCTTTCAATTCCCAGACATTAGATTTTGACTAATCAAGATCATCTAGAACCACCATAAGTTCTTGTTGAAGACTACCTGAATCCATTGAAACACTTTCTAGGATCTTCCCCAAGCTGTTAAAATCCTTTTGAGGAACTAAGCTCTAATACCAATTATTGGAATCAAGCAACACTAAGAGGGGGGTGAATCAGTGTTGTGCAATTTTTAATTTTATTAATCTAATCTTCAAAGCACTTATAACATTCAACCAAAAGAAATATGCATGAACATAAAGTAAGCAACCACAAAACCATAACACAAGGATTTTTATGTGGAAACCATGTTAGGGGAAAAACCACAGTGGATGGCCAATCCACAATATAATATAAGTATGTACTCAAAAATATGTTTACAAAATGGGAATGCACTTGCATTTAGGCACACTTCCTAAAGCTCACTGCTCAAAATCAGAAAGGCTAACTCCCTTACCAAATTTTGGAATATTTCCAAAGATTTGAACTAAGAAAGTAGCATCTACAAGTGTTAGATTACAATTCCAATTAGGCTTAACAATCAAATTATGCTCCTTTAGACTTATTATGCTCTTTTGCTCTTTTTTGCATCAACTCATAGCAAAAATCCTTAATGCACAAGTGAAACTACACTTAATCGCTTTCCTAATCTTCTAATATTTGCAACATACATAAACTCACATTGAACATTTGTCAAAATTATATAATCGATCACTTATATATATTTGCTACAAGGGATTTGATCGCTACATGTCAACTTCAACAATATAAACAAATATTCACAAATTGTTGGCTTCAAATCATTCATAATATTCAATGTGAATCCACAAGAGTTGGCCACATCATAGTGAGGACCCAAAACAAAATGCTTGAACACAAAAATAGTTAAACAATAACTCCTCAAATATCCACGACACACTATATTCACCAAGTCAGCCTTCATACACTGATGAACAAAAAAAAATTCAACTTTACCTTCCAAATTTCACTCAAAATGATACGAGGCACCAAGATTTGTAGATAACATAGATTATGCATTGAACAATACTCCCTGAGATTCACAACACAAAATAATAATAGAAAATCTGCATATGAATCGAAGAACATAGATTTATCGGATGCTCTATTCAAGCTTAACAAATAAACACTGATCTTCAATCTATCTATTGGTATGAGAAAAATGCAATGTGTTGATTGACTAGTTGACAAGGGTTGCCATCAATGATAACACCATAAAGCATGTGCAGTGTCTCTTTCCAACATATCAACAACCTAATATTATCAAAAGTCACAAGGATAAGTTCATGCCCAAGGTTCATAAATTTAGGGAAATAACCTAGAGAGTGTCAATAAGCAAGTGCTAAATTCCATAGTACCAACATCAAATATATGATAAACCCTATCAAAATTGAGTCATTATTTGGACTCATCATCTCCCCCCAACCTAATGATCTATTGGTCCTGTAGCCCAATTTTCACCCATGGTTTAGGTCAGTTAGGCAGAATATGTTTCAAAAGTTCTAAAGGGATAGATGGGCCATCTACATCAAGGGTTAAATCATGCATCTAGTGCTTGGTCATGAGGAACACAATTGGAAGGCCTGCCTAGATCAAGCTCAGCATAAAAACCCTTTGAAGAGGAGAGTTGCCAAGACCGTCAGAATATCTCACCGACCAAAGGGCTCCCACCAGTGAAGGAATTATCACCATGAGATCCGTCATCGGTCAAAGGTCTTATCAATCGAGTTGGGTCTTGTTGAAGAAGGCAGTTTTGGCCAAAGGATACAAGTATTGGTGAAAGGTCTTGCTGAGGTGGTGTTGTCTCCCCAATAGAAGAAAAAGAAAACTCATCACCAAAAGATGGGAGCTTCACCCCAAGGTCTAGCCGAAAGTAGAGGGTTACCCCGACGGGATCCTAGTTCGCCAAAAGGAGGAGATTCGCCAAGATGTCTTGGTGAATGGAGGTGCTCTTGCTGAGGGATAATGGGGTCTCAATATGTATTTTTCCTTCGGTAGCAGTCTCACCGACAACAAAAGAGCTCGCTGAGAAAGTTTGACATTGGTAAGTGGTCTTTCCAATATAACGATGTCTCCCCAATAGAAAAAATGAGCTTTCACCAAAGCAATGCGCCTTCAGCATGTGGTCTCACCGAAAGAAAGCTGAGCTCACCAAGAGTTGAAGACTTCACCCTAAGGTTCTACTGACTGACAGAGTCTCACAAAAAGAATCACACAATCGGTACAAGATTATTCCTTTGAAGAAGGATCTGAGCTTGCGGGAGATGTCCTAATGATACGGGAGGGTCTTGGCGACATAGGAGTCATCGGTGGAGGTCTCACCGACCGACGAGGAGTCTCATCCAACGAAATGATAGGAGCTCAGAGAGATGGGGCTACTCGCCAAAGGGTCTTGCCAAAGGGTGAAGGTCTCAGCAATGAAAGAGATTTCTATGTGACTCCAAGGGGCTCATTGTAACATATTGCCGAAAGTGATGTCTTACCGATGTTCTGGACAATAACAAAGGCGATATCGCAATGACTTTTGGGCTCGCTAAGAACTCTCATTGATAGTTCCATGTTATGGTGATGGTTGTAGGAGGATTTAATTGCATCGAGGAGACACAATTAGTGTCTCACCGATGTGCGATTCTACAAAAGGAGCTTTTGATCACCTGAAGAATCTGCATGGAGTATACTCAACCAATCAGAGAGATCTGAAAGTGAGCCATGGCAGTCTGAGTAGGATGAAGAAAATCAATGGAATGGAAAGCAACGTGTATCTGTTCCGAGCTCAGGAGCATTCAAAGAGCTTAGCCGAAGAGGTTCCAAGGAGGACACAAGAAACAGAAGTAAATACCTTTGGTAGCTACAAAGGATCTAAAGGCTTCTCCGGCGAAGGACTCTTCATCAACATGGACACATAGGGTGTAGCATTAAATTCAATCAAAAGATCTAAGGATAGATCTTTCTGAGCCTGATATTTTGTAAGCCTAGAGGGGCCAATAGAATTTTGTATATAAGGCATTTTTTCCTTCTTGTAAAGGAGTTCTCCTTATTCTTTTCTAAAGTTTGTGACTTGTTACAATCCTCTCTTAGATTAGCAGACTTTTGTAACTCTCTTTGGAGCATGTTATATAAAATTTACCTTGATTACCATTGATGGTTCATTTCTTGCCTTCTGATTCTTATGAAGTATTGTGCATTTTTAAGTGATTCATTAAGCAACTTAGTGAAATATTTCTTTTCCTTATAGCTTTGTTTCATGTTAGCATGCCTTTCTTTGCAAAAGTGGTATCATGTAGATTATAAACTATGTTTACTCAATTGCATATGAGCTTTTAATTAGTCAAAGTTTGTTTTTCCTTCTTATATGGGGCAGCCAAGCATCAACACCCATGAAACTCCCATGGCATGTTTTTTATTTCTACTAAAGACCGTAAAAGTGTGGGGTGGCTTTAGAATGACCATTCTTGCACCAACAAATAGATCAAGGATTTTGGAAAATTCTAGTACATGGGTTCTAGTAAGGACTTTCCATTCCTGGAGATTGACCCATATGGCAAGAGTCCCCTTTCGGATCCATCTTGTTGGAGCCAACCGCATGAGAATGGTGTTTAACCAATACCCACATTTATATCTCGACTGGAAATACTCTTGGCTTTAGAGTGTTACCGGTTGAGTTGTTCCCTTGGGTGAGTACTTTTTCCCCAAGGCAGGCCCTCTAGGATAAACAAAAGCAAGCAAAGACAAAATTTGTAACTCGATCAATCTTTGATGGCACAAAGAAAGAGAATGTACATGAAAATGCCCCTACTCACACTTGCACAAGATGTTCAATTTTAAACCCAAATTGAAGTGTTTCAAAGCAATAAAATGCATTTTGAGTGTTTCTCTTGCACCCTAGATCACACGAAGCACAAGGGGAGAGGATACGTACTCAAAATGCACTAAAGACAAAATCACACAATTCAAGCACTTGTTCGTTTTATAGCCTTCAAAGTAATTGTGAGTTCATTTTAAGCACCAAGCTAAATGTGAAGTTGATTTGTTCAATTTTTAGTCCAAAAGTAAAAGACTAGTCAGTTTCTAACATTCAATTTTAGCCCAATTTTGAAAGATCAAACCAATAGTATAGTTGGTCTAAAATAGAAAATGAAAGCAAGAAATGGATGTTTCAAGTTATTAAGCATTAAAAAAATCTTTTCTCAAGTTAAATTCAATGTTCAACACAAATCTTCTTTCTTTCGCTTAATCACCATGTGAAAGAGAGATCATCATTGTTTGTTGATATAATCCTACAAACATCACAAAATAATCACAAATAAGATTTAATCCAAGGATTCAATGATAACAATATGATGAATACAATTTCAAACTAACAAGAAAAATAATCCTTATGAGAGATAAAGATACACAGCCATCCCCTGTATTTGATAGGCAATATTTAAATTTAGTCCACAATAAAATTCAAGTGCTTGGATCTCACACAGTCATAAAGCCACAAAAGGTACTCCTTTGATAAGGCAGCCAAGAAACATGGAATTGCACTATTAAATACGAAGATATTTAAATTTTCACTTTACATCACATTAGTATGGTCTGTCAATTCTTTAAATAGATTTGAGATAGATCAACACTGATTACGCAACCACTTGATATTAAAAACTTACTTCCCTTTGCAGAGATACTAAAATGTGGCAGTTAATGGCGTATGAAACTTTCTTTTTAATGCTATATGACTGATTCTTTTTTCCTTCAATGTACAACCACTAATCTGACAGAAGTTAGTGAATAGCAGAGATGGTGTGACAAGAATAGATTCAAAGCAATCTTATAAAATCTAGCGACATCTAAATGATAGATCCTCTTTTTGGGTTGATGTGTCAACACACACAAAATGAAGCAAGAATAATGGCTGCCAAACTATCCCTTTTCTCACGTCTTCTCTGCTAAAAACAATAATGGTGAGTAGAAGTTTTAAACAGCAATATCCAATGAGAAGTCCAATAATATTAATGACAGAAGACAAAGATATTAATGAAGATAGCAATGTACCTTCTCTTTTTTTCATTTGCAGTCAAAGAGATCTGCAAGATCAACTCATTACCTAGCGTGCACTGTCAACAAATCAATATATTTTATGAGACTAGATTTTTTTGAGATCGACTTCATAGGTATAGATATAGACAAATCATGAAAATTGCATAGAGAGGAAACTTTATCTGATGTTTATAGTTAAAAATGTTGTGATGGACATAAAATAGAGGCGTATAAACCTTCAGACCAAATGTGCAAGCTTGGAGAAAGCATGAGAATCACTAGACATAATGTGTCAAAAGAAATGTGATTTTAGGGAATACCGCCATTGCTGCTATTAAATCATTAGAGAAGGTTCACTATTACCTTCATTTTATAAGGTGGAGTTTAACATGCTAGATCAGACATCAGTGGTCACAGTATGGGGCATGGTACCCTACCAACAGTGGGCCATGGAATTCAAATTGCAAGAGGACCTAACATGGGTCAAGGCTTGAGTGGCATGGGCCCTGCTGCATCATGGCCTCCAGTTCCTCCTGAAGGTGTTACCAATAGTGTTAGTGGAGCTCAGCCTTCAAACATTCAAACTAGGATGGGAGGGCCAATAGGTTTAGGTGGGTGTATGATAGCAGGCACAAGCAAATCTGTTGGGCCAACTACTGGAAATATTGGAAGTGGAATGAATACTAGACCTTCAGACATTGCGGGATCTAATCTTGCTTGTCCTCGTGGAATTGGTGAAATGCAAGCTCAAGTAGTGCCACAGTAGTAGCAATAACTTTCTCATATGCAGTTATCACCTGATCAGAAGAAAGCCTTATTGCAACAAGTGATGAGCCTTACACCTACACAGATAAATTCTTTACCTGTGGAAAAAAGACAACAAATACTCCAGTTGCAGCAAATGTTTCGTGGATCTACAAGAAACTGGCAGGACATACAAAAATTTTGACTGTTCATGTAAAACGTCTGCCTGTTCTGCTTCAGTGACAACCGACGATTGTTCTTCTGGCAGTGGGCTTTGGAGTAAGTAGCATTTGGAGCCTGGAAGTGAGCTAGTGGATAATGTTGTGTTTGTTATGAATAAGCAAGCGCTCTGGGATCACCATCTTTGAACATGGTCCAGGATGCCTATCTATAATATGCAGGTGAACACAACCTCAGCTGAAATGAAAGACCCCTGGGCGAATCTAGCCATGAGCAACGAAATCACCTGGGCAACCCCCACCACCACTAACAATAGTGATTCTCTAAAAAATAGACATCCAAGACATGGAAGCATAGATAAGGCGTACGAACTATTTTGTCAAAATGCCTCAAAGAAATAAGGTACATTCACTGTTTGACAACATTTTTCATCTGTTTCATATTGAAGAATTGTTTGAGTCACACAATCGACCAAGGACGACAGATGTATACTACCAATAAACAAATGTATGCATGTAAATAGGATTTAGATCAACAAACAAAGGAAGCCAAATGTGGGTGTGTAGAGGAACAAGTGTGGAAGATAGTGATATTAATGAGAGCTCCATATTGAATGAAAAGTTGATTATGCATATTGCGGGCTTGCACAGAAAGCTACGAGAAGAACCTTTCACAATCCTAGATGTAAAGAAGCTTTACATTGGAATGAATTTGGACTCTTCACCGAACATCTGATAGGATAAGATTTTAGCACACAATAGATTCGACCTACAATAGCTAATAATATTTTAAAATTTGCATATGTAGGTTGAAGAGATTAATTTGATGGGATAAGACTTCCGCAAGAATAGAGTGCCACATGATCATTCATGATGGTTCATTCCAAGTGCCTAAAAAGATGTAAATGAGTGACCTGCCACTATCAAACTATGCAGCTCGAAGTATGGAGTGATTATGAATAAACAGGGAAAATTTGTTCTTTATACAACCTACAAATCATGCTAAATGTGAGGTAGCTAAAGTAATGAGCAATCCTCCTTCTATTGATGATGTGAGTATCAAATGTCTAAAACAAAGTTTGAACTAAGAATGGATCTAAGACTTTAACTGACAAACACAGAGTTAGAATGAATACCCAAAAAGGAGAATTCCAGAAATTGTTAATAGATCTATTGTTTGTTTAATAACTCTGCTAAAAGGAATTCAAAAAGTGTTTCATTTGTATGCAAGCCACTATAGATTTAGAAAACTTCATATTCAAGACCTCAAGATGCATTTATAATCCTTCCAACAAAGTATAGGTCACCATGTTTTAATTAAGACAATATAAAGAAAAAGTAAATTTCAAAATGCAAATAGAGCAGATTACAAAATATAAATAGAGCAGATTACAAAATAGGTTTATGCCCTCCTTCTAGCGCCATAATGTGGATGCAAAAATCTGCATATGGTTAGTATTTTAAAACCAAAATAATCCTCAACATCCCTATGAGATAATGAAACATGTTAGATATGCTAAGTAAGATATTAAAACAACAAGAAAAACCAAATAAGCATACAAACAACTTGAATCAACTTCATCTCATAGTGGATTGGTGTCACATGTGCTAGTGACCCTTTCCCAATCCTTGATTGATAAGCTAGTGATGAAATTTCTATGGATATGGAGATGATAAATGGACAAGATCAGTTCTCAAAGAGAATGACCTTGCATCAAGTTGTGTAGATGATGGAGTTGTGAAGAGATTGTGAAGGATTTTGATAAGAGATGAAGCCTCTATTTTAGAGATTTTCATAATGCTAAGTGTTGAAGAGAGACCAATGTGGGACTAAGATTGGACAAATGAAAGAAGGAAACTTGTCAAGTGGTGATTGGTTGATGTATGTGCAAGATTTGGGAAGAGTGCCCATGAGAGGGAGAATTTGAATTCAAATTTGAGAGTAAATGCTAAGTGGCGGACAGGAAAATGAGCAATAAATGCAATGTTGGAGGGACAAATCAACTTCCCTTTGAATTCAAAATTGAGGGAATATTCCCCATAAATGCCATGTTGATGGAAAATATTGGATTTAATAAATCAATAAATTGATTTATATGTGCAAGTGGCTAAATCTAGAGAATGCAAGTGGGTGAGATTAGCATTAGATTAGGATTAATTAGCTAGGATGATGATTAGGATGAGTTTGACCTCTTTGACATAGATATTTGATTTATTTAAATAAAAAAAGGATGGAAATGACTTTGGATTTAATTAAATAAAAGGCTTGATTTATTTAATTAAAATGAGGGTGATGGAATCAAGTTGATTTATTTGATTTAAACTGATGAATTTAGGAGATTGATAAATAAACTTGATTTATTTGCTGAATGGATGAATATGACCTAGTTGAATGCATTATGTCAATTTGACTTGTCTACACTTTACAAAGCAGCCTGCTATTTTTGTGTCAAATGACCTAGTATCAACAGATAATTACCAGTATTTCCATCATGTTTCCCACCCTCCCACTCTTGGTCAACCTTTATGTCGACCAATATTTGATCAAAATCAACCCCAAGAGGAGGTTTCTGATGTTAACCAATATGATTATTTATATAATCAACCTTTAAAGCATCCTTACCAAACTATAATAGACCTACTCCAATAGTTTGATTATATGTTGTGGGCTTTGAGCCAGAGATTTGAACATATGTAGATTAATGATGTCAGTAAGGTGTTCTACATGTGTGGCATGTTGGTCGATGTCAAGAAACATAAAAAGCTTATTTCACAGTAGCAAGAGTTGGGATGTTAGTTTGAAGAAGATCTTGAGGGGGAGATAGTAGCCAAAGAGGAGCAACTAAAATTCTTGTCTGCTCAAGTACAAGGTAGTCAGGCTTATTCATATTATCAAACACAAAGGTATGAGACATAGGAATCCCTTTCCATTCCTAATTTTAGCTCACCTCCTCCTGTAATGTTGAATCATCTGGTGAAAGAGGATGTTTCCAGACATAGGTTTCCAAGCTTTAAACAAGAGGAACCTTCCAAGCTCTTTAGTGAGCCTATCAATAATTCTTCTATCCTTAGGATTCCAAGTTGGAGAGTCCCATCTCAGTCACCTTGTGAGTTTCCTTCACCTATCATGCAAATAAAATCATGCTTTGGCATCCAGGAAGTAAAAGAAGGGTAGATCTTTGACCAGTAAAGTCCACTCGGCTTGGAGGAGACTAAAAATATTGATTTGCTACATCTAGCTAGGGAGGAATATAGAAAACTATAGCAATAAAGGATTGAGCAACAAGACGACACTTGTTCCAAAGAATCCTTGATTGTTCTAACCAATCAGAAAGATCAACAAATGATAGGGTACATTTCTAGGTGACAACAGTTTGTCAAGAAGCATCTTCTTACTATGATCAGAAACCTGAAGAAATTTAAGCCTCTAGTTTCAAATAATAAGATTCATATTCTGGTAGCACACTCAAGTGTGAAGGAATTTTTGTTTAATAAAGATCTGAATGAAAAAAGAGTAGGGTGGATCACCAAGGTCATGGAGTATGATGTAGATATTAAGATTACCAAACTGGTTAGAGGTAAAGGTCTTTGTGAACAACTTGCTACAGGGACAAAGCAATGAAGGTTTTGGAGTATCATCAGCTCTAAACAAAGAAGATATTTGAAAAAAGGGCTACAGAAAAATATTTTAAGGTAGGAGACCTCATGCTCAAATGGGATGCTCTAAAAAGCAGGCCCACCCATCATTCTAAGTTTGACAACATGTTGACAGGTGCATTCATTATCAGAGACTATAAGGAACACAATGCTTATAAACTGGCTACGATAGAAGGGGAAGTACTTCCTATCCCAGTCAATGGGATACATCTTAAACCTTGCTTTCAAGTCTGATGAGTTCCTTTCTTGTACATATCTGTTTAGGTTTTATGTTTCCAATAAGTTCTTATGTGATTTACGTTAATTATTTTCTTTTTCCTGGGTACTGTGATGGCATAGTAAATATTCTTTTTCATTTTCCCCTATTTTTTTCTTTTAGTGACCTGTTGTGTCCTATGTGTCTCAAGTGAGTTGTAGACATGTGCAAAACTAATATTTTTATTTGTTTTTTGAGCCTCCTAATGACTCCATGCCCAATGGACGAGTTTTGGCTACTAGTTTCTATGCTTAGCAAGCAAACATCTAGCAAAGGTCACCAGAAATGTTGCCCAATTTTCACCCACAGGCTAGGTAGGTTGGGCAGAATATGTTTTAGAAGGTCTAAAGGGGTAGATGGGTCATCTGCATCAAGGGTTAAATCATGCATCTGGTGCTAGGTTGTGAGGAACACAGTTGGAAGGCCTGCCTAGATCAATCTCGGCATAAAAACCGTCTAAAGAGGAGAGTCGCCAAGACCATTAGGATATCTCGCTGACCAAAGGGCTCCCACCAGTGAAGGAATTATCACCATGAGATTCGTCATTGATCAAAGGTCTTACTGATCAAGTCAGGTCTCATCATAGAAGGTAGTTTCGGCCAAAGGATGCACGTATTGGTGAAAGGTCTTACTAAGGTGGTGTTGTCTCCCTGATAGAAGAAAAATAAAACTCGTTGCTAAAAGATGGAAGCTTCACGCCAAGGTCTCGCCAAAAGTAAAGGGTTACCCTGACGGGATCCCAGTTCACCAAAAGGAGAGTCACCAAGATGTCTTAGCAAATGGAGGTGCTCTCGCTGAGGGATAAAGGGGTCTCGATATGTATTTTTCCTTCGGCAGGAGTCTCGCTGACAACAAAAGCACTCCCTAAGAAAGTTTGACATTGGTAAGTGGTCTTGCTAATATAGCGAAGTCTCCTCGACAGAAAAAATGAGCTTTCACCAAAGCAAGGTGCCTTCAACATGTGGTCTCATCGACTGCTTGTGGTCTCACTGAAAGCAAGCTAAGCTCGCCAAGAGTTAAAGACTTTTCCCTAAGGTCCTGCCGAGTGACAAAGTCTCACCGAAAGAATCAGGCACCCAGTACAAGATTATGCCTTTGACGAATGATTTGAGCTTGTAGGGAGATGTCCTGTCGATACGGGAGGGTCTTGGCAACATAGGAGGAGTCATTGGCAGAGGTCTCACCGACCGACAGGGAGTCTCATCGAACAAAATGATAGGAGCTTGGAGAGAATGGGGCTGCTTGCCAAAGGGTCTTGCTGAAGGGTGAAGGTCTCAAAGGTGAAAGAGATTTCTATGTGACTCCAAGGGGCTCGTTGTAACATTTTGTCGAAAGTGATATGTCTTGCTGATGTTCTGGGCAATAACAAAGGTGATATCGGCATGAATTTTTGGCTCGCTAAGAACTCTCATCGACAATTCCATGTTATGACGATGGTTGTAGGAGGATTTAATCACATCGGGGAGACACAATTAGTGTCTCACTGACATGTGATTCTATAGAAGGAGCTTTTGACCCCCCGAAGAATCTGTATGGAGTATACTTGACCAATCAGAGAGGTTTGAAAGCAAGCTGTGGTAGTCTGACCATGATGAAGAAAATCAACGGAATGGAAAGCAACATGTATCTATTTCGAGCTCAGGAGCATTCAAAGCGCTCGACCAAAGAGGTTCAAGGATGACACGAGGAACAAAAGTAAATGTGTTTGGTAGCTACAAAGGATCTAAAGGCTTCTCTAGCGAAGGGCTCTTCATCGACATGGACACGCAGGGTGTAGCATTAAATTCAATCAAAAGATCTAAAGATAGATCTTTCTGAGCCTGATATTTTGTAAGCCCAGAGGGGCCGATAAACTTTTGTATATAAGGCATTTTTTCCTTCTTGTAAAGGAGTTCTCCTTATGCTTTTCTGAAGTTTATGACTTGTTATAGTACTCTCTCACATTAGCAGACTTCTGTAACTCTCTTTGTAGCATGTTATATAAAATTTACCTTGATTACCATTGATGGTTCATTTCTTACCTTCTGATTCTTGTAAAGTATTGTGCATTTTTAAGTGATTCATCAAGCTACTTAGTGAAATCTTTCTTTTCCTTATAAATTTGTTTCATGTTAGCAAGCCTTTCTTTGCAAAAGTGGTATCATGTAGGTTATAAACTGTGTTTACTCAATTGCACATGAGCTTTTTATTAGTGAAAGTTTGTTTTTCCTTCTTGAAAGTGTGTGCATGTCGAACCTATTTGTATGCATAGTCCATAGAATCTTGTTGTGCAGTCCCATATCCATCATTAGTATTCAAGTGTAAGTCGAGTATTTCATTATTCTTTTCAGTTTGGTGTATCACCATAGTGGTAGTTTTATTTTATGCATTTCTTCTCCCTTTCCCTTCAAAGAATTGATAGTTTAGGTGATACCCAAAGGAAGCCAGCCTTCTCCAGAGGTTCATTTCAATATCAGGTGACCCACAGCCTTGAAATGATCCAATGTTTCACTAGAAAGCTCATTTTTTCATAAAACTTTACATAGGGTGCATTTCTAGGTGACAACAGGTCCTCTAGTAGAGGGAACTCTATTCCTTTTCCTTTTCAAAGCTCTAAAGTCACCAATTGCTGTCTTTCCTCGATCAATATTTTTTGTATCTAAATTTTGATCTTAGTAGAACCCTTGTTTTCCAATCTACTCCATCTTGGCCTCTTTGTATTTATATCATAGTTATAGTATCTATAATTTGGTGGGTATGTGTAAGATCATCATAGAAAAAATAGGCCCTTAAGTGGCAACAAATTCAGAAAAATCAGAGTTAGGCAACTTAACATAAAAATTTGAATAAGTTATCTATATTATTTCAAACATATGTAAGTATAGCATCTGTAGCAAATTGAATGTAGTTTCTAAACTACTAGGTTTATTTAACAAAAAAAATTATTTGGTGAAAATTTGAAATTTCAATGCAGTAGTACTTAAATTTCAGGAAAAAACTAAGTAGGCGTCTATCTAACCACCCTAACCACAATAAAATGATAAAAATTTTTATAATATTTTAGATATAAGTAGAGAACTCGTGGTTCCTGATGTGGTGCATATTTTTGTAATTTTTTTCCAACTAAAATTAATTATGAAATTTTTATTACAACTTTTAAAAAATATAAAACTCGTCATTTTAACCACCTTTAACTTGGTCAAAACTTCATGAAATTCAATTTTTATTTTTTAATCCTATAGTATGTGAAGCATAGAATGTGACACATGTTTTGTATTCAAAAAATGTGATACTTTGAAAGTTATAGATGTTTTTAATTAGCCTATCAATTAGGACTTTAGTCATAATTCAAATAGAAAATGAATAATAATTATTTATTAAATTCAAGGTAAACCATAATTTATATTGGTGGAAATTTGAGAATTTCCTTTAAAACCCTTTTCGTTTCATCAATTTTGGGTAAAACAAAATTCGTCAGCCACATACCCTACACATACCTATCATATTGCCACTTTTTGGCCCATCATGATCCTGCACATACCCTAGTACTAGCTACAACATAGTAGGTGGAATATCAATGGAATCCAATAGTGTTGTATCATCCTTCCAAGCTATATGTACCTAGTGCTTCGTTTACATGCTACAAAATAATTTTGTAAGGAATGGGGTTCAACCTATTTTAACTAATATGGAAAACTATTCCATCTCTGTGATATATACCCCAATACTATTTTTCCTATAGTAGCAACTATCTACTCATATTCCTGCTATGCTTCCTCCCTAGTAGGCATAATCATGTTTTTATACTCTGGATAATAAAGAATTTTGTGCTAGGTATAGTAAATGTCTGAAGGGTTACTTGATTCAACTCTTAGAGACAAGGGGGTATGGAGTTCTCTTTCTCTGTATATTTTAAATTGTTTCCCCCAACTGATCTCATTTTGAATCCATGAAATGAATGCACTCAAGTGAATATCTCCATTGTATAACAATGGATACCAGTCATGATCATTAGGAACAACATAATTATGCAAATACAATTCACACAATAAATTTTTAACTTCGAGAGGGGAGGATTTGAAGGCTTGGAAAAATTCTTATGGTGTTTCAATGGAAAGGCTTAAACCATAAATGACCCTTGACAAATTGAAAGAAAGATGATGCTCCTTTAAATGTAATGCACATACCCTTGGAGGAGTTCTACATGCCATCATTTGTGGTACTAGAGCCACCACATTATCTACCTTATCCTTCAATGCAACAATCTCGACATTCTTTTCCTCAAATTTTTCATTTTTCTTTTTGACTTCTTCCTCTAGCTTGAGTTTATTTTTATTCCACTCCTCTTTCTTTTGCATTTCATTCCATAAGTTTAGGGCTACAGATGCCCATGAAAAAGTGGGAGTTTTATGTTTCCCTACCGGAATCTTTCGTCGCACTGGCTCATGTTATTCAAATTGCTCTGGTTGTAATGGTTCTTGTTGTTCATCTTGCTCTAGTTGTAGTGGTTCCTGATTTTCAACCTGCTCTACAATAGCAGCCAGTTCTTCTAATCCTACGTTTGCTTGTTCCTCGTAATCTTCTTCCACTTCTATATTTACCTTCCCCTTAGGAGCTTTTTTCTCCTTCCTAGGTGTCCTTCTAAGTCTAGGGCTCCTTTTTAGAGGCATACCAGTAGCTAGTTCAGATGGTTTTTATCTCTTTGGAGGGCTTCTATGTTTCTCAATGGTTACAGGATGACCAGTGTCATGCACTTTCTGTTTCCTAGGGCTAGGTGTTACTTTTTTTGATGTTTGCTTCTTGGCCCTCCCTTTTCTAATTAAATTGCCTTTCATTTGTGCTTCCTCTTTTTGAGTGGAAGCCCTAGTACAAACTAGATTTTTAGGGAGAACAATTACATTAGGGTCTGAGGATGAAATTTATTCATCTGAATACATAGATTAAGAGGATCTAATTTCCACTGTTGATTCGGCTACAAGAGGATTTGTGCTAGGGTTTGTGCTAGAAGTGGTTTTAGTAACCCTCTCACCCCTACTAACCCTACGAGCTTGGGGTTGACCTCTAGGACCCACATTTTTCAATCTAAACTGATCAATGTTCCAAAATATTCCCATGACATACCAAACACTTCTTGTAAAGATTTTTCTACTAACAATTTTATTAAATAGTGATGGGAAATAGAGTTGTCCCTACCTTTTTGTGTTTCAGCTACCATGATTGCAAGAATTTTGTACAATACATTTGGTATGTTCATCCTTCTACCATGTCTCATGTGGTTCAAAAGGTTAAAATGTACAAAATGAAGGCATGATTGGCAGCCTTCATAGGTAATATATTTGATAATGTAGACAACAGCTTGTTTCCATTTTTCTGCCAAAGAAGGTCTCCTTGTTCCTTGCTTATCTACAACAAGTGGATGATCACTAGGCTCAGTGAATTCTACCCTAGCTGTCTTATCATCCTTAGAAGTAGGGTATGGTTCTACTTCAGCAAGCAACCTTATTACTTCAACAATCATCTCTTCAATGACTATAACTTCTATCCCTTTCACCATTTCCTTACCATCAAATAGTGTTTGTGCAAACTCTAGAGAAATTTCCTCATTGAAACTATCTAGTTTTAGAAAGTAGTCTAACCATCCACAATTTTTGAATTTAGCCAGAGAGAGTGCATCCTACAGTATCACATTCTGAACTGTAGGTTCATTTTTTATCAGCTAGCCTCCCATTGCTTCTACTCACAATCTGGAAAAAACTTCTGCAAAATTTTCTTTCTTGCAATCCTTCTTCTGAAAACCCAATTTCTTCTACTTCTTGCAACTCTTCTTTAGTGCTAACGCCAATTTCGTATGACTCTTCAATTTACCTTTTTGGTGGCATCATAACTATCTATGACTAAGGAAAAAGGAAGACATAAAAGAGGGACATCATCAAAGAAAATGGCGATGACAAGTGTCATATCATACATGTAAGTCATCATTTCAACTATATCATTTCCAAATTTTTTTCATGCTAGCACATGGATGACATATATAACGCATGGAAATATGGGTTTACACTCCCCCCCAACCTAAATTAGAGCATGTTTCCGCATAGGATAGGATGTAATTATGATGTGACAGGGAAAACTACAAACATGTGCTATGTGAAATATCAACATTAATATACAGTAATTAAACAAATGATTTTAACATAATCAAGATACATCAAGTTGGTATGCACGTACCTCAAAATTTGGAGTGTCGTTTACAAAAAAATGTGGAAGGGAGTATGAGTTACTTTAAAAGAACAATTGAGAAAATTAAATGAAGTGATGATGGAGTGAAGTGATGGTGGAGTTATGGAAGTGAGAGAAAGGATGGAGATGAATGGGTAGATGGATTTATTGATGGAGAAATTGATTCACACAAAAGTGGAAATCTTTATTATGATTGCATGCATACTTTGACCAGTCAGAAGGATGGACACTAGGTCCACTTCCTTCGGCTACAATAAATTTGGGGGTCTGGTGTTGAATAAATTGTTGCATGAATTCTTGTTTGGAAGTCAGTTTACGGTACAACCTGAGACGGTGACCGGTAACCAAGAGCTTGAATCTGACAGGGTCAATGGTTGTGAGTTGAACTCTATTGTAGAAAACTTTTTCAACTGCATATGGTCCCAACCACCTAGTCTATAGTTTTCCTACATTATCTTGATACCTAGAATCATAAAGGAGTTCCCAATCACCTGGTTGGAACTTGTTTTCCTTTATGTAGTTATCATGCCATCTAACTCTTTGGTTTTACACCATCTCAACATGATGAAGAGGTGAATTTCTCATCTCATCCAAGGCATTTAGTTGCATGATCATGTCCTTTTGTGCCTCAGATATGTCCATCCCAAGGTCTAGTGTTGTCCTAAGATTTTTATGTTCAAACTCTATAGGCATCATGATTGTTTTTCCATATAACAATTTGAAAGGAGTAAAACTAGAAGTTTTCTTCCAAGTGGTTCTATAAGCCTAAACAACTTATGGCAACCTATTTTCCCAATATTTCTTATGAATAGCCACTATTTTGGTTAGGATAGCCTCTACTTCTCTATTTGTCACCTTTGACTAGCCATTGGCTTGAGGGTGATAGGGTGTATATTTCCTATTCCTTACATTATATTCTTTGACAAATGTTGTGACAAGATTTGATGTAAACTAAGCCCCTTGATTTGTAACTATCTCTCTAGAAACTCCATAGCATGTAAAGATTTCTTCATAGAGGAATTCTACAACTTTATTGTCTGGCATGTTTCATAGCCTTGACCTCAACCCACTTGGTCAAATAGTCAGTGCAAACCAAGATGTAAGATTTTCCATTTGATGGTGGATTAATTGGACCTACAAAATCAAGTCCCCATTTATCAAATGGTGTGATGACTACCTGAGAGTATAGAGGCATTTCATCATATTTAGTTGGTCAGCCCATCCTCTGACATAAATCATACTTCCTAGTGTACCTATCTACATCCTTATGAAGTGTGGGCTAGTAATACCTCGTATTGAGAATCTTCATTGTTGTCCTCCTAGCTACAAAGTTCCCTCCTTAGGGTTCATTATGACATGCATGCAATATATCATAGGTTTCATCCTCTCTTACACATCTCCTCATCAATTGATTTGGTCTAGTGTAGAATAAACACCCTACAATCCATGAGAAAGGAATTTTTTTCTCAATAAGAACCCTTCTCTCCTTTGGAGAGAAATGAGGAGGAACTCTCCTTGTAACCAGAGAATTGGCTATATCTGCATACCAAGGTGTGTGCACACTAATGGAAAAAAAAATCACTAGGGAAGGAGTCATCAATGACTTGAGTGTCCTTTGATGTAGTCAATCTATAGAGAAAGTCTGCCACAACATTTTCCTTACCTAATTTGCATACAGTGGTAATATCAAATTCCTACATCAACAACAACCACCTTGCTAGCCTTCCTAAAATCAATGGCTTGTTCATAAGGTATCTTATGGTTGTATGGTTTGTATGGAAAAATATATGATATCCAGTTATATAATGCATGAACTTGTTAAGAGCATAGATGACTACCAACATCTCCTTCTATGTCACTATGTAGTTAAACTCAGCTCCTTGTAGGTTCTTGTTGACAAAGTAGATTGCATTCTCAATTGCTCCCTCTTTTTGTTTGAAGACAATCCTTATAGCCTAATTAGATGCATCTATGTGAATATGGAAAGGGAGTTCCCAATTAGGGCCTTTGAGCACAAGAGCATGGGTTAAGGTTGTCTTTAAATCAGAGAATGATTTGTCACAATCTTTTGTTCATTAGAACTCAACATCTTTAGTTAGAAGATTATAAAGTGGTGTTGCCATCTTATTGAAATATTTTATGAATCACCTATAGTATCTTGCATGTCCCACGAAACTTCTAACATCGTTTTTCTTGACAAGAATAGGAAGATTAGTAATTACTTCAATCCCACTTGAATTCCATTTTGAGAGATATAATGGCCAAGGACTACTCCCTCCTGCATCATCATAAAGCATTTCTCAACCTTCAAGGAAGATTATGGTCCTAAAATCTCTGCAATTTTTTTTGTAGGTTTTCTAATGCTTCTAAAATATAAGCACCATAAGTAGTAATTTAATCATCCATGTAGATTTCCATACAATCATGTGAGATATCTAAAAATATACTAATAATTTCTCTTTGAAAGGTTGCAGGTGCATTGCATAAACCAAATGGGAGTACTGAATAGGCATAATTCTCCCAAGGACAGGTAAAATTTGTCTTTTTTTCGTCTTTAGGTGCACTTTGTATCTGATTATAACCATTGAATCTATCTAGGAAAGAAAAATATTGCTTTCCTACAAGTGAATCTAATAGTTGGTCTATAAAAGGAAGAGGAAAATGATCCTTCATGGTGGAAGATTTTAGTTCTCTATAGTCAACACAAACTTTCCATTTACCTCCCTTTTTAGGCACAATTACAAATGGGGAAACCCATTGGTTGTCTAAGATAGGGTAGATAAATCTTGCATCCAATAACTTTTGTAGTTCCCCTTTTACAATCTCCCTCAATATAGGGTTGATTCTCCTCTATGGTTGCCTTACTAGTGTGCAGCCATCTCTAATGTAGATCCTATGAGTACAGAGCTTGGTATCCAATCCTTTCATGTAGTGGTAATCCCATGCAATTGCATGTTGATGTATCTTCAATAGGTTTCTCAAGGAAAACTATTGCTCTTGACTTAGCTTGTTATTATTCAAATGTTTCCCTTCTAAAACTTGTACTTGTGTAGTCAACTCAATCATGGTTGTTTCACAGATGCTTGGAATTTTCATGTGGTAATAATGTATGAAGCATATCTGTTGCTGCTGGAAGTTCAAGTGTAGGAAGAGTGGGAAGAAGTGTCTGTAATGGACCTACAAATCAGTTTCATGAATGGATGATTCTTCATGCACCTCATAATGGTTCTGAATTATATGGGATAATACTTCATCTTATTCTTGGAGTTGCATCAAAGGACTTTTGCATATCATCATGAGTTGTGCCACTGAATTGACTTCCTTGGCCTCTTCTCCAACATGTGGCCATATGGGGTTGTCCATATCATGGGATGGTTGAGCAGGAGAATAAGGAACAATATTTTTAGTGCTTCTCCCATTAGAAATAATCATGTCCCCTAAACGACATTCAATGTAAGAATCTGTTGTAGCTAACCATGGCCTACCCAGAATAATATGATACCCAAGTCCTAATGTACCTTTAGGAGAAAGGATCATGAAATCTGCTAGGTACTCCCAGGATTCTAGAGTTACAACAAGGCCTTCTATTATACCTGTTGATGTGTTTTTTATGCACTTTTCAACACAGGTAGTGCATAGGTGCACTACCTCTCTTTAAAGACAATATTCCACAATCAGATTGCAGAACACTATACCAAGGTCTCTAATGTCAGGTCTTGATAGTGCTTGGAATATATCAGTTGTTTGATGTGATTTTCTGGAATCACAAGGCGGTCTTATAGATGAGTTACAAAGCATGGGAAGTTGGGTTTGCAAATGCAGTTTTAAAGTGCTAGAAGTGAATGAACAGTGGCTATTCACTCAAAACAGTAAGTTGAAACTCATCAAGTTCATCTGATTTAGCTTCATGGTGATGCTTTGGATCCTACTCTAACCAAGGATTAAAAGAAATAGCAAAAAGAGAAGGGTTAAGAAAGCTATTCTAATCTTAAACTACGAATGAACAGTAACAATGGTGGCTGCTAAAGTAGATAGACTTCCCAAACTAAGTTTTGCTTGACCAAGAGAAACCTATAGCTACACAAAACCAGTGCAATCTTCTAAGGACTGCAGATTTTCACATCACATACACATATCATGTACATGCAATTGAACTAAGTTACAACAATAAAGGAAAGAGGCTTAGACTAGCTTTGCAAAGTGATTCATCATCAATGAACCACAAAAAGCATGAGCTGAAAATTCATCAAATACTAAAATAGCAAACACCATCACCACTCCCATTCAAGAAACTAACACCTAAACTAGTAGGGAAGTTGAACCATGCATACATAAAGAGAAAACTCAAAAGAAACACCCATATATCATGCAATGTTACTCTCTATTTCTACAGAATGTCTTTACAATAGCTCTCCAACCCTTACAAATGAGGGGCAAGCCCCTATTTATAGTTTTCCAAAGCCCAAATGAATGGCTAGGATTCAATTACATCGAATGGCCCAGATTTGATTTACAATAGGGTTTCACCTACCCTCCATTATCTAGCAATTTAAAATATATTCCTTGTCTTTTCCCTGTTTTGCCATCTAGTGATAGTCACTATAGCAATTTTGTCATTTAGCTGATTGCCCTTTTCACTGTAGCAGAAACTACCTAAAAGTTGTCTTCTTACTTGATGTGTTTGTAGTGTTCTTCCTTGGATCAAATGAGCCTGTCAACGATTGGCATCAATGGATTGGTGGCCCCTGATTCGGGCATAAAGCTCTTTAGAAATCATTACCATTTGGAAAAAGGTAGGACAACTCCCTCAATGGGCCTCTTCGATAGACCTATGGAAGACTTCTTGACTCCTGCAAACACGAAGTGTTGTAAGTGCATTTATACATGAGTTAAGGAAAATGCCAGTCAAACCTACAAATTCCTTACTAGATCTATCCATGCATCATCAAAAGATCTTGATATTCATATTTGGAGCTCATTTGGGCCAAAAATATTAATACATGCTTCTTGAGTGCAAGTGCCAGAGGGCAAAAAGATGGCGGAAGAAAGTCAGAAGACAAACAATGAACGAAAGCCAAAATAGCCGGGAAGGAGGTAGTCTCCCGGATGTTAAAACAGCCAGAAAGAAGGAGGCTCCTAGATGTTCAAAATAGCTAAGAAGGCAGGCTCACGGATGTTCAAAATAGCCAGGAAGAAGGGAGGCTCTCGGATGTTCAAAATGGCCGAGAAGGAGGCAGGCTCCCATAAATGGCCACGGAGAGGTGGAAGCCTGGAAACAGCCATGGAGAGGCCAGGCTTCAGAGGCCAGGAAGGAGGTGGCCACCGGATGTTCCAAAATGGCGACGGAGAGGCGAAATCCTGAAAACAGCCACGAAGGGGCTGGGCTTTGAAGATCAAGAAGGAGGTGGCAGCCAGATGTTCCAAAATGGCGATGGAGAGGTGGAAGCCTGGAAATGGCCACGAAGAGGCCGGGCTCTGGAGGCCAGGAAGGAGGTGGCTGTCGGATGTTCCAAAATGGCGACAGAGAGGCGGAAGCCCAGAAACGGCCACAGAGGGGCCAAGCTCCGGAGGTCGGGAAGGAGGTGGTCGTCAGATGTTCCAAAATAGAAAATGGGGGACAAAGCTCCGAAACCACCGAAACTTAACCAAACTTTGACGAAACCTTAGCAGTTCATTTTAGCACATCAAACACATCCCAGATCCAAAAAAGGGTGACCCCAAAGTCAAAAATGAGGAAACGGGAGCGACGGGGGTCCACGGATGTTTCCAAACAGCCAAGGAGGAAGGGAATTCTAGAGGGAAAGTTCCCAAAAAATTGAAACTTGATGGAACGATGATGAAACCTTGGCAGTTCAGTCAAGCACATCAAACACATCCTAGATCCAAAAAAGGGTGATCCCAAAGTCAAAATTGAGGAAACGGGAGCGACGGGGGTCCACAGATGTTTCAAAACAACCAAGGAGGAAGGAAATTCTGGAGGCAAAGTTCTGAAACCATCGAAACTTAACGGAATGATGATGAAACCTTGGCAATTCATTTACGCAATTCAAACACATCCTAGAGCCAAAAAAGGTTGCCCCCAAAGTCAAAATTGAGGAAACGGGAGCGACAGGGGTCCACAGAGGTTTTCAAAATAGCCAAAGCGGGATGAAGCTTTGAAACCACCGAAACTTAACTGAACATTGATGCAACCTTAGAAGTTCACTTAGGGACCTCAAACACATCCCAAATCCACCAAAAAGTTAGCCTCAAAATCAATAATGTGGAAATCGGACCAACGGGGGTCCACAGATATTTTCAAACAGCAAGAAAAAGACAAAAGGCAAAAAAGGGGACAAATGACTTCATTTCTCCTTAGATTTGAATACCCCAAGTAGGTGAATTTGGGTAGGGGATTTGATCGTTTGAAGGCACATGACCAATTTGGGCTTGAAAATGGGGCACGCAAAATAAGACAGGAGCAAAGCAGTCTATCAGGAGCAAAAAAAGGGGTCCCTACCTATGGCGGGGCATGTGTGCAAAACATGCACAACAAATGGTGACTCGCTAGGGAAATGCTCCATAGCATTTTGATGACAAACTGGAATTGAACGAACCCAGAATCTCTGGTTCCAACCTTCACACTAGGGAAAATAGACCAAATGCCCAACCAAAGGATCAAAACCATTAGCCAACCCAACCTTCAGTATGCTGAAAATCCATGTGTGTGCAATTGTGTTCATTCCTATTCTTCAGTTGCTATAGGAACCCAAGCTCCATTCAGTTAAGCTACATAGTTTATTCTAACTCCAAAAGCATCCAAGACATTGCCTCGCTGCTAGTCAGGCGTCCATAGCCCCGATGAGGTTGTTGCTGTGATTCTCCCGAACATTGCTCTACTGTCGGCCGGGCGTCCATAGCCCCAGTAGAGTTTATGGAATACCCCTGAAAAGTTGAATTTTCTTTTCTTTTAATTTTCAGTGTTTTCTTTATTTCTTTCTTTTCTCTTTTTAGCTCTTTTATTTCAACCCGCAAGCATTGAAGCTCGTGCTTAGGGCTGAGAATCACAGTGGCGCTAGAGTAGAATTTTAGATTTTTCACTTAACTAGACTTCACAAAAAGCTCTATAGTGACCATCGAATTCTTAAAATGTGTAAGAGCTGTAAAATTTTAGAATACGTCAGAGTCAGACTAAACCAACAACTTATCCTCTTTGAATCAAACACCCAAATCGCTTGACACTAACAGAAGACCTTCACCATCCACTCTAAAGAATTGATTAGAGTTTGACAAAGAAATACGTAGAACAACCCCATGCAATAAGTATGGTTGTTGTGCGCACAGATGTACTCAGCTAAAAGTAGACGGACCCCAAGCAAAGCAACAACAAGGCAAAAGCAAAAAAAAAGCAAAAAACCTACATTAAACCAACTAACCTAAGGAAAGCAAGAAAGCAGAGTATTTATAGGAAACCTATATTACTCAAAATGGGCCATGTACAAAGATATTTACAAAGCACTATGTTTAGGCAGAGTGAGCTGACATTAACGTTCATTGGATTTTGCAAAGCATGCACAAGCAAATGGTCAATCGTTATCATTCTTAACCATGCAAATTTATCTTTATATTCTCAAAAATGAAATTCACCATTTCAGCACTCAAGTTCAATCATGTCATCACAAAAAATCAGCAATTGAGGAGGCTCATTGAACCCATGGTTAATCCATAAACAAGTTCGTTTTCCCTCATTCCCACAATCAAAATAATAAGTGCAACTATGAGAAATGATAGGGGAAAGGAAGGATAAAACCTAGATGTCGTCACACGGAGGTGGCAGCGTTGGACAGTCAAGAGAAAGCACAACATCATTGATTGTTGCATTGGCAACCCCAGGCGGGCACGGTGGAGGTTGCATCACTTTGGATAGTAAGCATGCATAAGGCTGGAAGGACGGGGCAGCAAACAACTCTTCCAATCTACTAATGGGACCTATAGCCTCGGTTGGAAATTCTTCAAAAAGAAATACTTCTCCACATTGATCATCTGCAAACTTGGGGTCCACTTGGTTGCTGTCCTCAAATGGCAGTATGTTGTCTCATCTCCTTTCCCAAGTGTCGGCCTTATTTTCGTGATGTTTAGTGTCATGGGACGATGACATATATGAATCTATCCTATTGCAGCCATCTGAATATGAAGGAGGATCAACAACGATCATGGCAGAAGGACTCCAAGTTACATCTTGTAGTCGGTCAAGTGCTTCATCTCTATTAGCGACTATCTCAACACCTCCGCCTTTGTCTTCTTCTTTTTGATGTTCATGCATCTCATCATAACATTCACTTGTTTCCTCTTGCTCACTATCGCTGTAAATGGAGAAGGAACTCCTCTCCCAATCTGGAAACTCTAGTGCATCACTATTCGGGGGCTCAAGGAGTATGTATTCATCACTGTCGTCTTTTGGGATGTGTTCTTCCTCGGCATGAGCATACCTCCATAGTGTAGCTTCCAATGGAAAGAAGTCATCAATTGATGGCACCTCGTCAAGGGGACCACTACTGCACAATTTCCCTCCAAGGGTTCGGCATAAAGCCTATCATTCATGGTGTGCAAATGCTCTTTGAGAGGAAATTCTTGATGACTAGTTGACAGCATTCCCGCTTGATCTACTTCATCGCTCAGAAGTTTGAGATTGTATTGTTGTCCTTCTATTGCTGCCCCAACATCCTGTTGAGGTCCACCTTTAGCCGAGTTGTCACTTGGCTCTGGCTCTTGGTCTTCTACTTCGATTTGAGTAGCAAGTAGAGGAGGTTGGGCACTTGGCTGCCTTGCTTTTCCTCTAACTTGTTTCATGGCTTCTTGGCATAGTTCACATGTGAACTCCGAGTGTGATGAATCATGAAATCTAGACCAATTTGGCAATAGTAGCACCTCCAAATCAACTTGGTATTTCAGCTCTAACCAATCCTTTGCTAATCTAGAGACTAGTTGGTCATATCTATCCATGATCGGGTCCTCCTCATCACTTGAAAAAGAAGCATGATGGTAGACATCCATAGTGAGTGGTTGCTCCCACTCCTCCAATTCTGCATTTTTAGATTCTTGATCACTTTCATTATAGATGGAGAGGTCTTCCAATCTAATTTTTCTTATGCTTTTACCATATCCTTTTGCTGCCCCGAGGCTTTTAGCCTCCTCTTCTTCTTGATCTTCAGCATCTTCATTGGCTGTCCTAACATGCACGGCTGCAAACTTCATTGGTTCATCATCACCTACCAATTGTTCTTCTTCTAGAGTGGAGGACTGCCCTTGATTGGTGGAGGGAAGGCCTTATAAATTAATTCAATCAGATTTTCACCAAGGCACCTTGCTGTCCTAGTGAAATCTGTCTCTTCCTCCTAATTTTCAACTTCGATGTTTGCTACTCCAACATCAACTTGTATCAATTTTCTTGGTTCATCTTCAATGTGCTTTCCTTCAGATGCTGACAATTGTTTTGCGTCATGGGATAACTTCTCTTCATTGGGAGTTGGCTGCTCCAACTTGTTCGAACAACCCTTGGCTTGAGCTATGATGTTGTCACATGATGGACACATAAATTCTGAATGTGGTGCATTGTGAAATCTACACCAACTTGCCATTAGTACTTCCTCCAATCTTGGTCCATCCTTGCTGCTCAAATGTTCCTGGATCAGCTCCTTGAATGCCTTAGCTGCCATGGTTGTCAACTCTTCTTTTGGGTCTGCAAGGGCTAAAGGTAGATAGATTTCCCAGAAAGGGATTTCTCCTTGTAAGACCTTTTTAATTCTGCTCAAAAAAGTTAGACACCCCAACTCATTGTGCCTATGAGTGCAATGGATCCAACATCTGTCTACCAACGTGAATTGTTGCAATGGCTTCTTAAGTCTCTTGTTCAAATTTGCATGCAGTTGAGTGATGTCAATTTGTACATGCTGCTCCATTTTCACTCAACTTATTTTTCCTTCAATTTTTTTTTATTTTTAGCATTGAAAGAGATCTCCCTATCTCAGATTTCTTCTTGAAATGTCACTTTTCGATTTCCAACTTTAAGCATTGTAGCCTCAACATGTCATGCCCTCCCTCTAGCGCCAATTCTATTGATGTGTTTTTTATGCACTTTTCAACATAGACAGTGCATAAGTGCACTACCTCTCTTGAAAGACAATATTCCACAATCAAATTGTAGAACACTATCCCAAGGTCTCTAATGTCAGGTCTTGACAGTGCTTGGAATATCTCAGTTGTTTGATGTGAGTTGTTGGAATCACAAGGCGGTCTTACGGATGAGTTACAAAGCATGGGAAGTTGGGTTTGCAAATGCAGTTTTAAAGTGCTGGAAGTGAATGAGTAGTGGCTGACCACTCAAAATATCAAGTTGAAACTCATCAAGTTCATCTGATTTAGCTTCATGGTGATGCTTTGGATGCTACTCTAACCAAGGATTAAAAGAAATAGCAAAAGGAGAAGGGTTAAGAAAGCTATTCTAATCCTAAACTATGAATGAATAGTAACAATGGTGGCTGCTAAAGTAGACAGACTTCCTAAACTAAGTTTTGCTTGACCAAGAGAAACCTACAGCTACACAAAACCAGTGCAATCTTCTAAAGACTGCATATTTTCACATCACATACACATCATGTACATGCAATCGAACTATGTTGCAACAATAAAAGAAAGAAGCTCAGACTAGCTTTGCAAAGTGATTCATCATCAATGAACCACAAAAAGCATGAGCTACAAGTTCATTGAATACTAAAATAACAAACACCATCACCACTCTCATTCAAGAAACTAACACCTAAACTAGTAGGGAAGTTGAACCATGCATGCATAAAGAGCAAACTCAAAAGAAACACCCATAAATCATGCAATGTTATTCTCTATTGCTGCAGAATGCCTTTACAACAGCTCTCCAACCCTTACAAATGGGGGGAAAGCCCCTATTTATAGTTTTCTAAAGCCCAAATGAATGGCTAGGATTCAATTACATTGAATGGCTAAATTTGATTTACAATAGGGTTTCACCTACCCTCCATTATCTAGCAATTTAAAATACATTCCTTGTCTTTTCCCTGTTTTGTCATCTAGTGACAGTCACTGTAGCAATTTTGACATTTAGTTGATTGCCCTTTTCACTGTAGCATAAACTGCCTAAAAGTTGTCTTCTTACTTGATGTGTTTGTAGTGTTCTTCCTTAGATCAAATGAGCTCGTCGACGATTGGCATCAATGGATTGGTGGCCCCTGATTCGGGCAAAAAGCTCTTTAGAAATCATCACCATTTGGAAAAAGGTAGGACAACTCCCTCAATGGGCCTCTTCGATAGACCTACGGAAGGCTTCTTGACTCCTGCAAACACGAAGTGTCGTAAGTGCATTTATACATGAGTTAAGGAAAATGTCAGTCAAACCTACAAATTCTGTGCTAGATCTATCCATGCATCATCAAAAGATCTTGATATTCATATTCGAAGGTCATTTGGGCCATAAATATTAATGCGTGCTTCAAGGGTACAAGCGCCAGAGGGCATAAAGATAGCAGAAAAATGCCAGAAGGCAGACAGTGGATGGAAGCCAAAATAGCCGAGAAGGAGGTGGGCTCCCGGATGTTCAAAATAGCCAAAAAGAAGGGAGGCTCCTTGATGTTCAAAATAGCCAGGAAGGAGGCAGGCTCTTGGATGTTAAAAACAACCAGGAAGAAGGGAGGCTCCCAGATGTTCAAAATAGCTGGGAAGGAGGCAGACTCCCAGATGTTAAAAATAGCTGGGAAGGAGGAAGGCTCCCAGAAATGGCCATGGAGAGGTAGAAGCCCGGAAACGGCCATAGAGGGGTCGGGCTCTAGAGGCCAGGAAGGAGGTGGCCTCTGGATATTCCAAAATGGCGATAGAGAGGTAGAATCCCAGAAATGGCCATGGAGGGGCCAGGCTCTGGAGGTCAGGAAGGAGGTGGCTGCCAAATGTTCCAAAATGACGATGGAGAGGCAGAAGCCCGGAAACAGCCACAGAGGCATCGAGCTTCGGAGGCCGAGAAGGAGGTGACCGCCGAATGTTCCAAAATGGAAATGGAGAGGTAGAAGTGTGGAAATAGCCATGGAGGGGCCGGGCTCCGGAGGCCGGGAAGGAGGTGGTTGCTGGATGTTCCAAAACAACAAATGGGGGACAAAGCTCTGAAACCACCGAAACTTAACCAAACATTGACGAAACCTTGGCAGTTCATTTTAGCACATCAAACACATCCCAAATGCAAAAAAGGGTGACCCCAAAGTCAAAAATAAGGAAACGGGAGCGACGGGGGTCCACGGATGTTTCCAAATAGCTAAGGAGGAAGGGAATTCCGGAGGGAAAGTTTCAAAACCATCAAAACTTGATGGAACGATGATGAAACATTGGCAGTTTAGTTAAGCACATCAAACATATCCTAGATCCAAGAAAGGGTGACCCCAAAGTCAAAATTGAGGAAACGGGAGCGACAGGGGTTGGTGGATGTTTCAAAACTGCCAAGGAGGAAGGGAATTCCAGAGGCAAAGTTCTGAAACCATCGAAACTTAATGGAATGATGATGAAACTTTGGCAGTTCATTTACGCAATTCAAACACATCCCAGAGCCAAAAAATGTTGCCCCTAAAGTCAAAATTGAGGAAACGGGAGCGACAGGGGTCCACGAAGGTTTTCAAAATAGCCAAAGTGGGATGAAGCTTCAGAACCACTGAAACTTAACTGAACATTAACGCAACCTTGGCAGTTCACTTAGGGACCTGAAACACATCCCAAATCCACCAAAAAGTTAGCCTCAAAATCAATAATGTGCAAATCGGACTAATGGGGGTCCACAGATGTTTCCAAATAGCAAGAACAAGACAAAAGGAAAAAAAGGGGATGGATTATTTCATTTCTCTACAAATTTGAATACCCCAAGTAGGTGAATTTGGGTAGGGGATTTGATTGTTTGAAGGCACATGACCAATTTGGGCTTGGAAATGGGGCACACAAAACAAGGTAGGAGCAAAGCAGCCTGTCAGGAGCAAAAAAATGGGGGTCCCTACTTGTGGCAGGGCGTGTGTGCAAAACATGCACAACAATACCATCTAGTTTGATAGTGGAACTATCAACAAGCTGTAGGATAGTAGGAGTAGGTCTCATATTTACAACATTTAGTTGTTGTAGGATATCCTTGGTCATCACATTGATTGATTCTCCCAAGTCTATTAGAGAATTCTTTACTTGGATTCCATTTATAATGACTCCTACCACAGGACTACTTAGGTTAGTATATTTAGGAACAGTGACTTTCCCAAGCAGGATATCTACCAACTATCCCACCACATGAATGGTATTGGGGTCCTTCTTTTTTCCTCCCTAGAATTTTGAGACATGCTTCCTTGATTGCCTTGCTATATATGGGGAAATATTTCATGGCCTGGAACAAGGGTATCTTGACACATATGTGTTTCAATTGATCCAAAATATAAAAGGTTGTTTCTTCCTTCTCTTCCTTTTGTTTAACAACTTCTAACCTTTGAGGAAATAGTGGATCTTGATTAGACTGCTAAATTGGTTCATGATTCTTAGGCACACTTGATTGAGGAAGGATATTTGATAGATTATTCCCTTCTTCTTCCACAGGAAGCTTTGTTATGATGGGGGTGGAAGGAGATGACAAAGTGGTCCCTAAATGGAGATGAATATCACTCACACTCACAACATATATAGGAAATTGATTGGGATCTATAGAGTAGACATGTTACTGCTATGGTTTTTTATTTGGGTTAGGTGTGGGTTGAGCTGGTAACTAAGTAGGTCTAGGTGTGCTATAATTTTAGCTAGTAGGAGGAGGCATTAATGCAGGTTGTTGTGGTTGTGGGGGTGGCTACATGTAACCAGTTGCCTAGTTTCGCCATTGTTGAGGTTGCTGCCAATTCCCCTAGAATTGTTGCCATTGGGGTGGAGAGTCTTGGTAATTGGGCCAAGTTTTTGGATGGTTTCTCCAAGGATGAGGTGGATAGACTCCAAAGTTGTATGGGTATGGCGGTTTTCATCGATTACCAAATGCATAGGAATTGAAATAAAATCCACTAAAATACAATGGCCAAATGCATAGGAATTGAAATAAAATCCACTAAAATACAATGGATCTAGTGGCTTACCTTGTCTTGGAGCCCATGGTCTTCTTTGTGCAATGTAGTAAACCTGATCATCATAACCTGGAAATGGCTTGATTTTTGGTGGAATCTACTTGTTGTCAATGTTGGCTACCATTTTGCATCAGCAATCCTTCTTTTTTCTACAATGAGGATAATATTCTACCAATATTGCCTCTACTGCCTCTTGTTTCTTCTTTGCTTGAAGAGTGTCTAGCTGAGTAGCTATATTGTTTATGATATCCTACTTGAAATATGCCAGAAAATGAGTTATTTTCATCCTTGAGACTCTAGTAGTGGAGGATTTACCCATAGAAGATTGGTAACCTCTTCCTTTCTTTAGAGCTGCCTTAGAGTAGTTCTGACATATCTTCTTAATAACATCCTAGGGAACTTGGGTGATATCTCCTCCTCTTATCAGGTCTAGAGCATCAACACAAGTTTCACTGACCCCCCTGAGGAAGAGAAAATTTTGAGACTCTTCATTGAGTGCATGATGTGGAGATTTCTGCAAAGAAAACAAGAACCTTGAAATATAATCCTCCAAACTTTCATCTTCCTTTTGTTGCATCCTAAAGATATCATCTCCTCTCATGTCACTGCCCCTATAGTATTCTTTATACTTCTCAAGAAACTTTGTTTTCATATCATCCCAAGTCTCTACAGTATTCCTACCTAAGCTCATAGAACATCTTAATGCAACTTTTTTCAAGGTGGTAGGAAATAATTTAAGCCTATGAGCATTAGTAGTATAGTCATAGCTTTTACAGAGGACATCAAACTCAAACAAGAAAGTGTCAGGGTCTTCTATTACAAGCCCATAGAATTTAGGACAAACTAAAGTAGGGATGTTCTTGAGGTTATCAACTTCATTTTGGTGAGTGATAGGAAATGGAAAATATGGTGGTTAGGTCTATTTATATTTTTACCAACTATATTTTCTTGATGGAGTGCCAAAACAAATTGATTCTCAATCAGGTTTTGGGTAGCTTGTTCTTCAAGTAAAGTTTCAAAACTACTCAAATTGGGAAATGCATCAGCAAAAGGATTTTCCTCTTCTTCTTCATTTCTTGGCAGATTTTGAAGCCCAACTAGGTGGTTATTAGGATTAGGGTCATTAGGAAGGAATCGCCCATGAGCATCTCTTCTCCTACCTCTATGCATGCGATATTAACTTAGTATCAGCCAGTTCACACAAAGAATTGGTGAAAGAAGAGAAGATCATTACTTTTCTCAAAGATGGGTATTCTAGGAATAGACTTCAAAGATACTAAAATAGGTAAGAAAATGAAAATGAATCCAAAGAACTTCCCAGTTTGACACCATCCCCAAAAATGGTGCCAAAAATATCGGCCTCCTCTAATGGTTCAATAACTAAGCCCTTAAATTTGTAACTTAGAGATTGGATATCTACACTAAGTAGTTGTTTTGCTCATCATGAAGGTTCATTTCATTGTCAACCCAGGGATGTGAACTTGAAATGGGTTAGCACTATATGTGCACTAGGACTCAATTTTAGTCATCCTTATCCTACAACTAGAAAGGAAACAATACTAAAAATAAAATACTGGAAAGAAATTAACATAAGTACTGAGCATGAATTAGCAACTAAACTGAGCATCAACAATTGAACTGAAATGGATAAAAAAATAGAAATCTCAAAAAATAGACATGAAGTTACTTTGTTTGCCTTGGCTACAGGAACAGTCACAGAACAAAATTCCAATGGTTGCAGGAACAAACAACTGTTGGGACTAAAACTAATTACTAAATAGGAAAGTAACTATTAAACTGAATGGATGGAATTCTCACCAAGTGGGACCCCTTGAATGAGTCTTCCCTAATCTAGCTCAAATGCAACAAATTATAATATCATTTTATTCATTGGAAACATAATTACATCATATCAATAATATAACTATATTACTTGAAACTGAAAATGCCAAGTACAATCTTAAAACATCCAACCTTGTGAAAAGGAGCATCTAACCTTTATTTATAGGATAAGAGCTTCTAACTAATTCCTAACTAACTGAGTGGTCAACTCCAATAGAATAGGTGGAGGCCATTTATTGAAAGCATGGAAAAAGGGGGAGGAAGTTATGCATGCACCAGATTTAGTCAAAGCAGACTTGCCCCAATGAAGATCCAGTATAGCAACACCCCCTAGATTTTCTCAACTAACAAACATGATCATTTAAAAGGTAAGTTACAACTTCCTCATGAGCTAGGATTTTCCCTCCATTGAGAGTTTCCCTTCGTTGACCTCTTTAATGACCATATTTTTTACTTCCTTAGCAACTGACCAATTGGCATGAACTTCTTCCACATTGCAAGCTTCATTTATATCTCCAACTTAATGTGAACCTACACAATGACATTAGTACACACAAAAAAATTGCATAGCCATAATTACCTTAAAATAACATTCATTCAACCACATGTAAAACTAACATAGATATATCACATAGTAGGTTAATATTATCAAAATTCATAAGGATAAGTTCATGCCCAAGGTTCATAAATTTAGGGAAATAACATGGAGAGTGTTAATAACTAGGTGTTGAATTCCATAGTAACAACAACATATATATGATAAACCCTATCAAAATTGATCTATTATTTGGACTCATCAGTATGCAAGGTTGGATCACTACCTACAATAATGTAAGGATTCAAGAAGGGTTGTGTTGATAGTAATTTATATCTTAAATCTGAAGGTGAACATATGATCATTGTTGTAGTATATGTGAATGATATCATATTTGGTGGTAGCAATGATGTAATGTGAAGAATATTTGCTACACACATGCAAGAGGAATTTTAAATGTCCATGCTAGGTGAACTTAGAATTTTTCTTGGATTGTAAATTGCACAAACTAATAAAGGTATATTCATATCACAAACCAAGTATGAAAAATAAATTATTAAGAAGTTTGGAATGGAGGATAGTAGACGAGTCAGTACTCCCATGATTACTAGTCGTAAGTTAAGAAAATCAGATGAATCACCTAATGTAAATCAAACTCTGTATAGATCAATAATTGGAAGTCTAATATATTTAACTCCATCTAGGCCTCATATAATGCAAGTAGTCTACATGGTTGCAATGTTTCAGGCTTTGCCAAAGGAATCTCATGTCAAATCTATAAAATAGAATCTTCAAGTATATCAAAAGTATTATTAACTATGGATTGTGGTACCCCAAAAGCAAGAATTTCACCTTAACAGCATATACAGATGTCGACTCGGTAGGAATTTTGGATGACAAAAAGAGTACTAGTGGTGGTGCTTTCTTCTTAGGAAACAGTTTGGTTTCATGGATGAATAGAAAGAAAGAGTCTTTCACTCTTTCTATAGCAGAAGGAGAATATGTTGTGGAAGATGCATGTTGTACTCAAGTTTTATGAAGTAGACCTTAAAAGACATCAAAGTGGAATACAAAGGACCTATCTCTATTCTTTGTGATAATTCAAGTGCTATCAATATCTCAGAATCTGGTGATGCATTCCAGAACCAAGCATATATTAAATAAATATCACTTCATTAGAGAGAAAGTGGCAAACAAGTCAGCATGGAATATGTTCATATAAAGGAACAAGTGGTTGATATATTCACCAAGCCTCTTCCCATAGAGAATTTTGAATACCTAAGGAAGAAGCTAGGAGTAATTTATCCCACATCATATCACTAAAAATTAGTTATAGAAGATACATATAGGGGGACCTTCATTGATTATTTCTCTAACCTTGGACAAGGACAACATGATCAAATCAGATAAATCTTGTTTTACAAATTTCTAACGACTTGATGGTTGTAGAGTTTAGAATCCCCTCTTTATCTTTGTATTTTTTATCAAGCGGAAGCATATTCTAAGGAGGAGTGTTCCCTTTGTCACTAATGTCAAAGGGGGAGAGAGTTGTGCATATGTTCAAAATTGGAGCATGGGAGTTTAGAATAGATGCTTAGATATTGATCTAGAAAATGATGTCATAGTTGACAATATGGATGAGCATTAGGATGGTTGAGCATTAGGTTTTGCCATAAATGAAAAAGGGGGAGATTTTTGGTGAAATATTGTCATTGATGTCAAATGTGTAATATGAGCATTGATGTCAAAAAGCGAAAAAGATTAGTGCCATCATGTAAAGGAATACAGGTAACATATTAGTGTGAAAAGTAGTTGTGGTTGGTGAGAGCTTTCAGGCGTGTGATTTGCAATTTAGCTTGATGAAAAAAAATTCAATTTGAAGTGTTTATGCTTAGTGATGGCGAATCTGCATAAAAATGTTCTATTCCTACATTGACCACATGTTGCAAGTTGTTAGTAGCTTAACTGATAGCTTAAGCCCTTTGTACCATGTGGGTGACCGGCCCCTCATATCTAGACTATCGATTGACTAGGTTCGAGGATCACATCAAGATGACATTATGTGTTTGGCATGATAGTTTTATTGGTCTCTTTGATGTGGGTATTTCACGCTTCACATCCTTGTTGTGAAGCAGTCAAAGTGATAGTGTTATCAATGAGACCAGGGAACTTGTTCCTTGAATTTGGCAACAACAAGAGTTGCATGCAAAGAGTAATGTGGTTTGTATCAGGTTGATAGATGTGGTTTAGAGTGATGGTATTTTCACTCCCTTCAATATGGCGATGAATGTGCAATCAAGGTGGGATCGAGCATTAGTGGAAATTGATATTTGGTAATGTTGATAGGTGTATATGTGGCAGTTTCCCACCAGCCTGCTGATAATTTTGGGTATGTGCAGGATCATGATGGGCCAAAAAGTGGCAATATGATGGGTATGTGGCTAATGACTCTTTTTTTACCCAAAATTGGTGAAATGAAAAGGGTTTTTAAAGGAGATTCTTAGCTCTACACCGATATAAATTATGATTTACTCTTAATTTAATAAGTAATTATTATTCATTTTCTATTCAAATTATGACTAAAGTCCTGATTGATAGGTTGATTGAAAAATATCTATAGCTTTCAAATGGTATCACATTTTTTGAATCTAAAACATGTCTCACATTCTATGCTTCGCATACTATAGGATTAAAAAAAGAAAATTTGAATTTCATGAAGTTTTGACCAAGTTAAGATGGTCAGACATATGAGTTTTTATATTTTTTAAAAAATTATAATAAAAAATTCATAATTAATTATTTACTTGGAAAAAAAATGCAAAAAAATATACATCACATTTGGGCATGAGTCCTCTACTTATATCTAAAATATTATAAAAAATATTATCATTTTATTGTGGTTAGGGTGGTTAGATAGTCACTTACTTCTTATTGTTTCCCTGAAATTTAAGTATGACTACATTGAAATTTCAAATTTTCACCAAATAGATTTAAAAAACAAAAAAAAAATCTAGTAGTTTAGAAACTACATTCAATTTTCTATAGATTCTATTCTTACATTATTTTGAAATAATTTAGATAACTTATTCAAATTTTTATGTCAAGTTGTCTAACTCTAATTTTTCTAAAATTTTTGCCACTCAAGGGCCTATTTTTTCCATGATGATCTTGCACATACCCTTTTGTGGGACCTAATCAAGACCCATGAGGAAGTGAGGCTTGGTGGAAAGTAATCCATGATGAATGGGACGTTTGACATGTGGCAAGGTGATGTGGATAAATGATGTGGATGACAGGTGAATGACATATTGTGATAAGATAGAAAATGACTATGTAAATGATAAAATTTTGATTGATGACATGGATACGAAAGGAAAATAGAATGAGGACACTTGGAGGATATTAATTCATTGATTTTGAATCCTTGTTGCAAATCAATGATTCAGCCAACTGATATATTTGACAATGGTGATTCAATGTATAACCCTAGTCGACTAACAAGTGTAAAATGACATAGCTAGGGCATGAACACTTTGCACGGGAAGACACAGGTGTTAGCCCAATTTTTTATGTAAAAGAATAGAATGGTGAATAAATTTGATCCAATGGGGAAGTGATTGGAAAAAATTTGCATGTCAAGAAAAAAGGTATGAGATCGATCCGAGGAAGAGAATAATTGAATAAAATCTCTTGCACAAATTATCAGGTAGAAATCTAGGAAGAACTTTTTTGGCTATTGGATAAAGATGATAGTTCTAAGGAAAAGAAAAACACACAATTCAAATTGGAATCAGTTGCATAGGAAGATGGTGAAATGGCATAGAAAACCCTAGAAATATCCCGCCCAAAAGAAATTGTTTCATTGACATTCAATTAGAGGTTATAGTATGATTCGAGATATTTCTTGTTGAAGGTAGAATTTGATATATAATAGTTCAAAGATATGAACTATGAGGTCTATGTATGAAGAAGGACTACAGTCAGTGAGTGAAGTGTGTTACTATATCAATGTATCAAAATTTGAAATGTACATTTGAAGCTATTTACATTTGGGTGAACCCACAAAAGTGGTTTACAATTGGAGTGAGGAAGGAAAAGTTGAAAACAATGGCCCCATGCCAAAAAAAAAATCACTTTTGGGGTTTGAGCAAACTAATAGGTTTGAACAAACCAAAAGAGGGTTTACTAGAACTTGGGTTCGAGTGATCCCATTTAATGCAAGTTCCCACCATCCTGCCCAAAAACACAATGAAAACTAATTTTTGAAAGGCAGTTCAAATGAACCAAGGTTCATTCAAACCTCGGTTCACTAGAACCCCTAGGGGTGCACTAGAACCCCCTAGTTTGAGTGAACCCCCCTTTTTCCACCTTCTCTCTGGAACGAAAAAAATCAAAATTTTTACCCTTTGAAGCTCAAGTTGAGGATGAAAGTGGGGGAGACTTCACAAACCCAACTGGTATCAGGTAGTCCTCAGAATGAGCTATGCAATGACTATAATTTTCATATGTTTTGGTTTTATTATGTATTTGTTTTCCTAGTTTTATTAAACATAGGTTTTTCACCAAAAATCAAGCTCTCTATTTTATACATGTGTAAAAATAATAGATTATCAAAAAAATTGAAAATATGATTGCACTAGATATTGAATTCCTTGATCCAAGAAAAAAAAAAGAATTGAATTTTGATACATACAAAAAAAGTTACGCGTTATACAGTCCGCCTATGTCTGAATTATAATTGGTTTGACTTTGAAGCTTGATTACAAAAAAAATAGTCAATAAAAAACTATTGAACCAATTGGAGCACTAGATATCAGAGTTACAAATCTAAATTCGAAAGAATTAGAATTTTATCCTTCATGGAAAAAAAATTTATCCATTATACGGTGAGCGGAACTCCTTCAAAATGTTGTCTTCTGAAAGGAAAAAAAACTAATTTTCAAAGAAGATAGCAAAATAAGTGCAATCTAATTCCAAAAATTTTGAAAAAATATATTTAGAATCTACAGAAAAAATGTCACAAATCACTAGTTCACATCATCTTCAAATTTCTCATGGTTTATCTGCTATAGGTGCCTGAAAGTGAAGATTTAGTAAGAAAAAATTAATTTAGTATCCACTTTGTCCAAAAATTGCAAACCAGTATTGTGGGATCACCCAGTTGTGTGTGAGAGTGAACAAAAAGAGAAAAATATATGTATTGAATTAATGCATTTTAGGTTTTATAGAACTAGTTTATGCATATTTGAATTTGTAAATCTATAGAGGTGGTTACCTTAGTTTGTGTTGAGTTGGAGCTCAGAGTAGGGTGTTGTAGCATCCTTGAAGTTTTAGCTTCTAAAACTAGGATTTGGTGCTTCCTTTAGGTTGGAACCCTCAAAATTATAATTGAACTTCATTTCTTGTGAGACTAGATTAAGATAGTAGATCCTAGCATCATTTCTCACTGTAGTTTTTCCCATTCAAGGTTTTCCACGTACTGGTGTTATGTTTTGTTATTTCATATGAATGTGATTATGATATTGGTTTATGTTCTAATCTACAAATTAAGAATTGTAGAAATTTATCTGCTTGAGGGTCTTAAGGATTGAAAGCTTTAAATATCTTCTGATTCACTCCCCCTCTCAGTAGATTGTTGTGTTCCAAAACATATGACTCAAATGAAAGTATGCAAGAATAAAGATCAATTTTGAAAGCAATTTTGACAGCAATTTTAAATGTAGATTCATTTTAAATGATTGAAATAAACCCTAATGCAACCTATGATTCAATATGTGATCAATTTTTTTGATTTTTTTTTATGTTTTTATGATGCAAAAATGAAATCCTAATTGAGAAATTCAAAACAATACGATGCAAGAACTAGCAATAGGTTTTAAAACTTCCAATTTCAAAATATTTATGATGTCAAAATGTCGGGTTCACCAAAATGAAGCATAAAAATGCATGATCCTAAGTCCGTACTGCTTAGAACAATAGGATTGAAGGCCTTTTCCTAGGGTTCTATTCAAATGGAGATCAACAAGATGTATAGAACAATTTTCAACCATGAAGGTGAGCTAATCAAACCTAGATCTCCATCAATTTGGGGATTGGAATGGATTGGAATTTATTTTCCTTGATTATCCTAATTATATTATGTTCCCTAATATGAAAAATGTAATGTCCCAACAAAGCATGGATTGAAACAACAGTTTGCACCTATAGATTTGAGAAGTGTAGAGGACTATGCACCTACATAGAAAAATTGTTTCAATTTGAATAGGAGGATTAATTTTCCCAAGGACGTATGGGCCCCTGTAGTCTTCCTCTACTTTATTTTTTAGGTCCTCTGATGATAGGTCTGAGCTTATGATTCCTGATTACAAAGTTGTTAGAATATTACTGGATATTTTTGTAATTGAGTTTCCATGAGTTGACAAGATGTAGGGCATCAAACACAACAAGAAAAAATTATCTTAAATTTTCTTCAATCATCTTTAAACCTAAGATCTACACATTCACAAAGAGAAGAGATGTTGTGCCATTTAGGGGCTTTCCTTGGTCAAACCTCGTGTAAGTATTTCCACTTACAAAATGGCAATGCCAATGATAAAAGGATAAATAGATAGGAATGAATGATGAAATCACAAAGTGCTACAATTCACCACCCTTCAATGGCTTCCTTAAAGGATTGAAGTCATACACATCACCTCAAGGTCTTAGGTCTTTCTTGTTGGAATGATTGAATTCTTTGGAGGCTTAAAAAGTTGTTAGCCTTTAGAAGACAATGATAACATGAACGCATATGAACTCACATAAAATTTGACATGATGTTAGCATCTTGAATTGTTGCAACAAAGCTCTGAAATGTTACTCTTGAATTTCTTGAATTTTCTCTTGACAATAATAATTGCTCATAAATTCTCCTTAATGCTTGTTATATTTGAAATCATGCAATAACTAGGAATTTATAGGAATTTATTAGATTTCCCATAAATTAAATCCTAATAGCCAACATTTTCAATTTTCAATTTGAATGTTAAAATATTGACACCGACATATCTAAAATTGGTCCTCGACAAAATAGGGGGGCCCATACACACTAGGGAAAATGGGTCTTCGCCCTATTTTCCATGACATTAGATGTTGAGGGTAAAACATTAAATATATCCATTTGTTCAATGCTTGCAATTTCTTGAAAAGTGGTAAAAATAAGTTATAGAATGCCTAATTAAGGAAATTAGGGACTCAATTAGGCTCAATAATATAGGGTGGAAAAAACATAAGGTGAAATTGTCAAGGGTACCAATTTACAATGTTAAAATTATAAAAAATGGTAAACAATGGAAAGAATGGTCAAGATGTGGTATTTGGGGGAGAGGGAGGTACAAGTAGGATGGATAGGGGATTTAATGGGATTTTACAATAGTAGGAGATGAGCTAATTATTCTAGAAATAGATGGTATCATAATCACTTTATTGCATGAATGAATATGCTTAGCATGTAGAGTTTAAGAAATAGGTTAAATGGAATATGGATTGGAAAATAATGTCTTATAAAAGGAAATATAAATGGTCCAGTATTAAGTTAAAGGAGTTCAATGGTCAAAGTAAAGGAAAATTCATAGGATGTTATTGATAATGGGTGAGTGGAGGGTCATGGGGGTCTAAAAAGCGGTGATATGACCCAAAAGTGGCTGGCAACATTTTCTTATTCCAAATGTGATGAAACATAAAGGTTTTATTCATTAAATTGTCAACTTTCCACCAATATAAGATATGAATTATTTGGAATTAAATAAATAATTATTATTGATTTTCTACATGCATTTTGACTAAAGTCCTAATTGATAGGCTGATTGAAAAAAATCTATATATAATTCTCAAAGGATTTCATGTTTTTTGAATCTTAAAGATGTGGCACATTCTATGTTTCCCATACCATAGGATAAAAAAAAGAAAAATAAAAAATGATTTTCATAAATTTTTGACCAAGTTATGGTGGTCAAACAAACAAGTTTTAATATTTTTAAATATTTCTAATGAAAAAATCATAACTAATTATTTACTTGCAATTTATTTTTTTATTTTTTTTAAGTGTAGCACATTTGGGCATGTTTCCTTTACTTATATTGAAAGTTTCAAAAGATTTTTTTTTCTTGTAATTAGGTTGGTTAGACATACACAACTTTTTTTTCCCTAAAAAATTTAGTATGACTACATTGAAATTTTAAATTTTCACCAAATAGATTTACATTTTTCCAAAAAAGGACTACTATATTAGAAACTGCATTCAATTTTCTACAAATTCTATTCTTACATATATTTCAAATTATGTTAATAACCTATTCAAATTTTTATCTCAAGTTGCTTAACTCTATTTTTCTGAATTTTCATGGCCACTTAAGGGCCTAATTTAGACCCCCATGATCCTACACCTAGCCTGATCATTATGATACTTCTAGGGGAAATATTAAATGGCATTGTTTTCAAATATCAAAAAATGAAGAGGCGATAAAATAAAATAAATTTAAAGTCCCATTTCATATAATTTTAATCATGAGTGAGTATGAAATTTATGGGTGCCATTTATATTTAGTTTTAAATTTGGCTTTAGGTTTCAAATTTTAGTTTTGCAAAGATTTTCCACAAATGGGTAAGATGAATAAAACATAAAATAAACCAATATTATTTAGGTGGGTGTGTTTATCTTGTAAGTTTATCAATAAATTAATCTTGTTCATTAATTATGGTAATCCAATGTTTTATAATGCCAACTACTCAAGATTTGGACTATACTCATAGCCCACTATATCATCTCCACAATCATATGGGGTAACTTTTTGGGAATAATATCTTATTAGTGTGTCACATGCTAGAAGTGACCAATGCCTTCCTAATCTAGGTTTGAACAAGGCTAAAGTAGGGGAGTTCTTAATATACCTTATGGTATGTGAGGCCCTTCTCTATTATATACAAAAGTTGTCTTATGCTTGGGTATTGATACGATAAAACCACCTCACTTCACTATTTACTTAAACATATAATTACCAAGCCAAAAATGATAGCTCCTCCAAAGACATTAAATAACTTTTTGGAACATACACTTTGGTCAATGCTTGGTAATGAAATTCAAGTCACACATGGAATTGGGAAACATGCATGACCAAACTAATTTTAATTTTCAATATTGTCTTACAATGTAAGATAAAATCATATGCAACTTTGTCACATAAATAGATAGACAAATTATATAAAAACAAATTAAAGTTTAATTACAGTTTTATTTTTTGATTTGTTAGTGTTTGTCTAGTGTGGTTACCTAAAAAATATAGTTTTACGAAATAAAGCCTTTTTTGTATAATACATAATTAATATAAAATAATTTCGTATTAGATATCAAATTTTAAAAAATAATTTTAAAAATAATATCTATTGCATTTGTTTAAAATAATTTTAAATTAAATAAATTATATTCTATTTAAAAATATGTGAGATTTTAGCAAACAAAATACCATAAAATATATTATAAATTATTCTATACTTAATAGACTTTCCTAACACTTCCTACTAGTCATTATAAGTCAATTTAACAAATGTTTGTGTGAAATTTGTAATGTCATGGTATTTTAAGACATTCAATGTGCAATTGATTTTCAAATAAAGAATAGAATCATACAAATTAGCAAGGAAAAAAATATACCACACTTCAATTTTCTATAAAATGAAATAGTCAAAATTTATATTATCTACATATAAGTCATTTGCACTAAATTTTTCCCACCAATGATCTTCAATGAAATCTTATAATTTCTTTATCATTTAAATTATCTATATAAGGAAATCATTTTACCAACTCTTCAAACTCTTAAAACATCTTGTGTTCTAAAATGCAAATATAGAAAGTATGTTTAAGATTCATCTTTCAACAAAGACATAGATGTAGAACATTCAAAATAAAAGGAAATAAGACCATAAACATGACATATGGAAGTAATTCATAAATTAAAAAAATTTAAGTGAAACAATCAAGAGACATGATAGGATAGGGTTAAATATATATTAAAATTAAAATCTCAAATAGATAATTTATTGTCAAATTAGTCAAATCCATTGATCCTAATGATAATGTCATTGACAAATTTACAATGTATAAATAATTGTAAATGAAAGGGTGTAGTTTGTAGCCCTTTTTCATATGGCTGCCATTACTAACTATTGATCTTGAACTTCATTTCATTACACAATAACCACTTCTTGAGAATCAAAAGTTGAGGTCTTGATTTTTTTAGTGTAGATTTTAAGTGCTCCCTCCCCAAGTTTTAATCCTCTCTAGAGCTTTAGAAGCCTGCATCAACAATTCGCTATATAATTCATGAATATGATTCATTTTTTTAGTTTCATATAAATTAGGAATAAATCTTCTATTTGTGTTATAGAATTTACATAGGAAAAAGTTAATTGATGGCATAAGAGTAATGCTTACTTCCTTTTTCCATTTAGTTCTGAATGTAATAATGCATAGAACAATTGTCTGCAAGGTAGTTCCACAAATCATACCAGTCCAAATTCCCTACATATCAAAAAATATACTTTATAAAAATACTTAAGTAAAACATAAATTCTATAACATATTAAAGTATGATATAAAACAATTGATACCTTCACTCCAAAATCAAAATAATAACCCAACAAGCAGCCAAGGGGAACTCCAATAATGTAATAACATGTTAAATTAATATATGCCACTAGAGCTTGCCAACCTGCTCCCACTGCTACACCTGTAAGAATTATTTTAAATGCTTGTTATAATTGTTTATTTATTTAATATATAAAACTTAATTATCAGTTCATGTAAATCTTACTCACCTCCCAGAACAGGTTGTATGCTATTTAAAAGCATGGTAAGAGCAAGTATAGTGGCAAGATTTGAAATCGCTTTCATCACTTCTTCACTGTTGGTAAATATCACTGCAAATTCATTCCCAGTAATGAGGATTACGGCCATTAGAATGACTCCTATTGTAAAAACAGTTCCAAGAACAATAATCACTGCAAATTTTGCAGCTCTTGGATGTCCAGCTCCCAATTCATTTGAAACTCTTACACTGAAAATTCATTAAAAAAATGGTTTAAATACATTAAATATATTTATAATCACATAATATATTATGTTGGATGGATAAATTTATACCTGATAGCAATATTGAATCCCAGGGACATCATTGTCTCCCATCCGGTTAGATTCAAACTGCATTATAAATGATTTTTTCTCAATTAAACAAAGCAATTGAAATATAAGTAATAAAGACTTGAGGAAAATAGTGGGCATATACATACCATATAGAAATGGCATCTACTGAAATGTCTGGATTTTTAAGATAGCCCGCCAAAAGTATTAGAATGAAAAGTACCAAAGTTCCAAACTATTATAAATATCAAACAAATATAAAAAGTTAATCACAAATGTAACATTATCCTCTAAAATATTATTAATTTGAACTCTAAAAAAAAACATTATTCACAAATGGAACATTATCCTGTAAAATACTATCAATTTGAACTCACTAGATGATTCCAGAATTCCTTGACAGCCCATGGGTTATAACGCTAAAGAATTTGAACTTACCAGAGCATTACACCCGATGCCAAGGATAAGCGCAGGAAAGCCCCCAGGTTGTGAAAAGCGGCCCAGGAGAAACCTCCCCAGGCCTCCTTGCAGCTGCCGCTAAGTACATAGGCCAGCTGAGATAAGACGATGATCCACCATGAGATGTCCAGCATTAATGCCGCTCCCCAAAGCCCACATCCCCACTTAAAGACAACCAACCAGCTGAACAGTACGTGCACAACCAATGCTCCGCCAGCAATCACCGCCAGTGCAAATACTTTACTTTGCGCCTGCAAAAACCTTGCCAGCGGAAAAACCAAGGCGTAAGCGAATAACTGGGGCAGCATCCACACTGCGAATTTCCCTGCCGACTCGGCAATTTCATCTTCTTGACCGATGAGTTTCAGAATCGGCGCCGCCCACACATAAATCGTGCTCATAAGCAAGGCAGTAGTCATTAATATAACCCAAGAGCGCTGCATATAAACTCCTAGCATTCCAAGTTGTTTGGCTCCAAAAGCCTGCCCGCACAGAGTCTCCAGCGCGCTGGCCATCCCTATCTGAAATAATAATACCAATGCAAGTATTTTATTGATAAGTAGGAGGTATTTGTCAAAGTGTGATATTGCTGTCAGGATTTAATTGTGCAGTTTTAAGAGTCAAATTTATTGATCCATGTTTCATGAGTAGTGGTTCACAAGAACCCATCTTTCATGATAAGGAATGGTCCACTTAGCACTCATTGCATCTAGGTGATGCTCACAGAGGTGAAGCAAGCACTAGGTCTTCCCTGAATAGTGGTTCACAAGAACCCATCTCTCATGATAATGAATGGTCCACTTAACACTCATTGCATTTAGGTGATGCTCACAGAGATGAAGCAAACACTGGGTCTTCACAAGAACCCATCTCTCATGATAATGAATGGTCCACTTAACACTCATTGCATTTAGGTGATGCTCACAGAGATGAAGCAAGCACTGTGTCTTCACAAGAACCCATCTCTAATGATAATGAATGGTCCACTTAACACTCATTGCATTTAGGTGACGCTCACAGAGGTGAAGCAAGCACTGGACCTTCCCGGGAGGTCACCCATTTCAGTAATACTTCAGCTCAGTAGTGTTTAACTCGTGAGTTTTTTCAGGTTAAGCCCACTAGACTTGCAAAACCTACTGAAAGTGTTGTGTCTTAGGAACAATTCCCTATAGAATCCTTTTAACTCATCTATTGATAAATAAGAGGTATTTTCCACATCATATCACATTGTGATATTGGGATGAGTTTGATTCATAAAACTACACAGTTAAATCCGGATAGCAATATCAAAATATTTTATTGTTCGAAAGCAAAACAGTAAACATACATATTTAAATTTGTCGTACCGTTATGCCCAATGAGAAGCCAGCGATTACAGAGTTTTCAATTGAAACAGCGGCTAATTCAAGATCGCCGATATGACCAGCGAAGGCCTGCGTGACGACTCCGAGCGAGTATTGACAGAGGGTGGTGAAAATAGCAGGGCCTGCCAGGTACCATAGCTTCTTTGATTCTTTCCAGCTTGCTTGCAGTAGGCCTCTCCATCCTTCAATGGCTGGAAGATCCCCACCAAACTCATCATCGCCATTGTTATTGATTAAAGATATCCTCAGACTCTCCTCGTCCATGGCCGCTTCAAGCGAAGGCTCGTTAAAGCTAAGGCTCGTTCAAGCTGCGAAACATAATGGAACACGCTACAACAGTGTAAAAAACTCATTGTTACACTCTGATTCCACTGTCGAAAAGGATGATTAGAAAGCTTAACTAGGCATTCCGCCAAACATGAATGAAAAGACTATCTACAGGACTAATTATCGTTACCAATAAGAGCGGGCACATTTTCTTTTGTTGCAGGTATCTATCAAAATTACCTATCACATTGCCACCAAACAGTCAATGTTGTAGCGACCAACACACGTACCAGTACTCCTACCGTGAAGATACTGGCTACATCACACTCTTACACTACTTTTTCCGTGTGATGGTGTTTTCTTTGTCAGTCGCTTTCTTATCTCTTTGTGTCTCCCATCTGCAAAATACAGACACCAAAAAACCAGAATCAAAGCAGACCTCACAAGTTAGGTATCCTTTCTTCTTGCTGCTTGGCAGTTTCCGTAACTTGTTTTTGTTAGTCAGCTGCTATTTCCAGCGCGGCAAATTGTACGGGAATCAGAAAAAGTAAATTGGCAGACTGTACGGGGCATTGAAAAATAAATTAATACGGGAGCATAATTTTAATTATGATGGAGATTTCTGGATTGGAGCGGTGCATTTTTAATTAACTGTGATGTAAAAAATTGTACAATTTCAATTCAGAAACCTAAGTACATTAGTGTCTAATGTTACATAGTGATTAGTATCTGTATTTGATTTGTTATCAAAAATGGTTTTGTTTGTAAATTAGTTTCTTAATTTAAATATATATATATTTTTTTAATTATTTAAAAATAATGGCATAAAATTATATAATAATAAAAGTTTAATATAAATAAGTGTAAAACTTGATTTTTTATAGATCATGCATTAAGTTTTTATGATGAATTTTTTATGAACTTAGATTTGATCAAATATAATATTAAATGAACATCATCTAAACATTTGTAAAGGAAAAATAATTTCTTTTGAATTTTGTATTGATTTGCACATTGTACAGTCTTTATAGTTTTTGGTGAGAGTGATTATTGTTGAATGAGTTCAGCAAGAAATAATAGTGTCATGAATGGATGACCCACATTTAATGTGACTTAGAGTTAAAATCTTTGATCAAAGCAATATTATGGATGTATGCATCATCATTCATTGTACATTTAAGAGTTGCATGTTAGTTGTCAACAATAACTAGAGGGCATCTTGAGTTTATATGACTAACAACATGTCATAGTGATTGTACATTTGTACACTTGGTTCTCAGATTTGATTTTATTGCAAATGTCATTATTTATCACCCTTGTTGAAGGGGTGGGCCACTTCTAATAGAAAGTTGAGTAGAAGACAATAAAGTCAACAATGACTAGAGGGTATATTGAGTGTATATGACTAACTACATGTCATAGTGATTGTGTATTTGTAAGCTTGATTCTCGTATTTGATTTTATTGCAAATGTCATTATTTATCACTCTTGTTGAAGGGTTGGGCACTTCCAATAGAAAGTTGAGTAGAAGACAATAGCTATATTACACACAGTTGGATTAACAACTAAATCATATGGATATGTCAATTTATTTATTTTATTTAATTATTTTGAAAAGATTTGTTTTTTAAATAGTTTATTGCATGGCATATAAGCTTAAAATTTATTAACATATATTAACATTGTGTATCCTTGGGTTTTACCTATTCTAATGATGCAAAACAAATAAAATATATTGTAAAAACACAAAGAACACCTCAAAGATTAGCCTAAGGAATTGTTAACACAAAGAGATAAAATGAAAGAAGATTGCAAATGATTATACCTTCTCTTTGCAACTGAAATTCCTTGGTTGGCCCTTGATTTTGAATGCTTGTGTGCTCCTCGAATGGCTATTGATATGACTAAATGCAAGATTGACTATAGAATATGATGCAAATGTTAATGGCTAAAATGGCTTGGCTAAGTAAGTGGAAATGCTTGTGAGTTGAATGCTCAAAATGACAACATGTGGGTGAAAAATGACTAAGTGTTGAAAATGCCTTACAGAAGGGATATTTATAGAGGAATTTGAATTCTCTAGAGAATTCAATGGTTGAGATTTATCTAACAAGGCCAAGATGAAGGGCTATGGTAAGCTGAGGACTTACAAGCCCTCACATCTTGACATGTGGAATGTGAAGTGGCTAAGGGTGTGATGATGTGTAAGTAAGGTGGAAGGAGGGTACATGATGTGGATAAAGGACAAGTACCTTGCAAGTACTTTGGGGAGTAAGAAGATTTCTTCAAAAAGAAACTTCTTGTCCATAAGTGAGAATAAAAGTGACATTTCAGGAATTTTGGAATTTCTCAAAAATCTCCATGGGAAGTGAGAAATTGGTTGGAGAAATAAATGTGAATTGCAAATTCACATACTTGGGAGAATCTAGTGGATGAGAGAGGATCTCCAAAAAGGTGGGAGTTGGTCACATGTGGATGAGGTGACAAGTCAAATGTTCTAGAAGTCTTGGAAGGATAAAGTGTGAATTAAAAATTCACATGGAGAGGAGAGAGACCTAGGATGAATAGATGCGAATTAAAAATTCACATGGGAGAGAGGGTCAATGCCAAGAAAGGAAAATGGAAAGGTTGACTAAAAAGGGATGCTAAATGTAGTTAATGGCTTTGATTAAGGTTATGCAAACACATAATTAGGATAATTAATAGAATATTAGAAGCAAGTGTCAAATGTAGGAGGATGTGACATTAATCCTTGATTAAGATGATGCACATCCTAATCATGAATTAATTAAACTAATCTAGATTAGAGAGGGATTATGGAGGATGTGACAAGGAGAGAGAAAAATGAAGAATTTTAAATTGATTTTAATTCAAAAAAGCTAAAATGACTAAATTAAATAAATTGATGTATTTATTTAATTTAGAGATGAAAAAGGTGAAAGTTAAAGCATTTAATTGTTAAATTAAATACTTTAAGGACTTTAGGCAGAAAATGCAATATTAATTGAATAAATTAATATTGACAGAATGGATGAATAAAGAGATAAATTTGATCGTATGAGAGTGATCAAATTTAGATGTCTACAAACATGTATATGATATATGATCTTTCATGCCCAAAAATCATATCTACAATTCATATCACAGTGCAGGTAGGTCATGAAAATCACCAATATAGCTATCTAGTTACTTTAGAGGTATGGTAGATAGAATAAATGATGCAATAGCATTGTGGTGCAAGAAACATCTTGCATCAACCCAAAAAAATATTTTCTTTAATTACTATTTTTAGGTTTCTTTCACATTTGATAGTGATCAAAATTCAACTACATTTCATTGCAATTACATATCTCACCTTGAGATTGGAAATGTGTGTTCATTTTTTATCCTTCAATGGCATATACATATCTCATGAGATTTTAATCACCATAAAGACATATATTATTTTTAATCCTTCATTAAGCTCAAAATAATAGCATATTGAAATTTATTTGTTTGAGGTTTATGCAAACTTATCAATAATTAAAGATAAAAATATAGTTCATAATACACACTTGAGTTCTTTTTGAACTTGATTGAGTATTTCTCAAAGTTGTAAGTGTTCCTATAGAGTTTTTTATACCATGCAATATTTGATTGAAGGTGATGCCAACCAAGATCTAAGATATTCAATAAAAGAACAAGAGACATTAAATATGAGAGAAAAATTCTATTTTATAAAAGGATGCAAACATAAAATGAGAATGAATTAAAATAATTTAGAATACAAAGGGAACCCTAAGTTATATAGATCAAAATGAGATATGATTACATAATATTAGTACATGTGTCTTAATCTTATGACTTAAGACACAAAGTGATATGTATTTTATGTGTACCCAAGGTAAACTTAAGTAAACACTTTGAATAGGACCTAAGTAATGAACTATTTAGGTACAAAATACCCCATTCATAGCAAAAACCACCCTTAGGTGCAACTTAGGGAGAATGTACAAGATGTAGTAATACTAGGATGCAAGAATGGGTCTTGACTACTAAGTGATGTTAGGTATCCATGTATAAATGCAATCTCCCACAAATTTAGAAAATGAGTAAATATAGTAGGAGAAAAAACATCTTCAAATGAGAGAAAATATAAAATTATCTAGAAAAACCTGAGAAGAACAAAACTCCATGTGAGGAAAATTTCCTCTTATAAGAGAGAAGGAGAGAGACTATGAAGTCCTCTCTCAATGTATAGTTTCCTACAATGATGGTACATTCCTAAAAATGAATGATGGAGATGATTCAATCCCGTCAAACAATATTTCTCCTCTTACAAAGAAACAAAACTAAGAATATATGTAGGATGTCTTTTCATTATTAAAAGGAATGTGAGGGAAGAAAGATCAAGATATGGGATGTATTTGAAATTTTCTCAAGCATCCCCATGTCAATGTTGAGAGTATCCACTATCATGTTAGATGTTTAAAACCAAATTGATGAATATTGTTGGTGTAAATAGGTATTTTTCTTATCTAGTCTTATCTAGGTCCTATTTACATTGTTAATTCCACTTAGGTCCTAGGAGGGAATCTTTCTAGTTAAGCATTAGTTTTCACTTATCTTATCCAGGTGGATTTTATTTAATGCTTGTGACCTAGGTTATTTAATATTGGCTCAAGTCATTTAATTATGACACAACCATTTAATGTTGGTACATCATCACCCTTTCCTATATAAGAAAGTCTTCATATGTACATTGTAATTAGGGTAAGCGCATAGATCTATGACACAATTATGGCTCTTAAGATGCCACTTCTTTTCTAAAATCAACAAAATTTGATTTGCACAAGAAAATGAAGATAGTTATGCTCAAAATTTCAAGATGCAGCAAGAACAAAAGTTGAAGTGCTTCGAGTCTAGTTTCTAAGCTACTAATTATTTTTGAAATTAATGAATATTAAGGGTCTCAAAAAGGCGGGGGGAAAAAAAGTCTTGTTTTTATCAAAAAAATAGCATAGCATCTAAGGGATCCCTCCTTTTTGATTAACTTTTGTTTAGAATTTCAAGAATCCAAATGGTGAGAAATTAGCTAACACCATGTAGTTTATCTTCATTTTTTTTGATAATTTTTTTAATGAATATATAATATTTAATGAATTTTCAAAGTGGACACATCCTAAAAAGTTGAAATTTGAGCATGCTCCCCCCTAATTTTTTTGAAAACTAAACAAAAATTGAACAATTTTTTCATCATGTGTAGAATGGAGTCTAGTTTTAAAAAATGTAATTTGTTTCACGTTTTGATGAATGAGTAAAAATCTATCCTAAAACTAGCACATGTTGGTTTTTGACCAAAAATGGAGGCTTTTACAAGAGAAGTTATGGATCAAAATCTTAATTGAATCAAAATGAAAAAATAATTATATATTTAGATAACTAAGAGAGAGGTTAATGCCACCACAAATTTTTTATAAACTTGCATTGAAAGATGTGCAAATGTGATGGTGAGCATAGACAAAAATGTGTGAAATTTTATTACCCTTTCAAAAAATCACATATTTTACATGAAATGGTTGTCCAAACATTTGGGTCAGATGCCCAATGCAAAATCCAACCCATTGGGTTGGTATTTCCCAATGCAACACATTTGGCGAGCACCAAATTTGGCACTCACCAAATGGGTTGCTTCATTTGGTGAGCACCAAATTTGGCACTCACCAAATGGGTTGCTTCATTTAGTTAGTGCCAAATTTGGCAATTGCCAAATGGCATTCATGAATTTTGGACTAGATTTCTGGTCGCACCCACAAAAGGATATGAAAATCACAGTAAAATCTTTCCTGGGAATTGGACATTCCAACAAGTGACTAATATCTATCTATGGACGTTCATTTACTTGTCAAACCAGGAGACGTATACTTTAAATGGCGCGACACAATATATGCACTAAGAACTAGTTTCAGTCAAAACTTAGCGGAAATAAATGCTGGAAAGGAATTCTATCTATGCTACAGGAAGGTAATACAAAGTTCTTTAACTCAACTATGATCTGATTAAAACAGAAACCATAACAACTATGACTGAAACACAAACTATGAACTGGCCTTATGCTACAGGAACAGGCATAGGGATGGATTACCTATGCTTCAGGAGCAATACAAGACTAATTTTGTATGAAAACTTCAAAGATGAAAGCTAACTGAAGAGCAACAGAAAAGAACAACTAACTAACTAGCTATAGATACTTACTAAGTGGGCCCCCTTAGCAAGCATCTACTGATTACGCAAGTGCTGAACTCAGAACTTCATTAAAATTTATTCATGAAAATAGAATGGTATACATTGCTTTGTTGATATGGAAACTAACAACAAACTCTGTCTCTTGTTAAACAGACTTTACTTTTCATTATCATACTGATTCTTACATGATATCTGCTATCACTATGCTTCTATCTTTTCTCTCACTATCATCTCCTTTTTTCCCTTGCATAGGAGGAGTACTTTATTTAAAATTAGGAGAACAACTAACTAACTAACCATATCAAAGAAAGACATGGAAGTAAAGTGTATCCCAGAATCAAGGAATAAACTTTATAAATGAATTTATGCATTCAACCCGATCCAAAGAGAATTTAGCGCTCCACTCTTTCCAAATTAACTGTCATTAAAAATATTTCCCAACGGTTTTGGTCAAAGAGTCTTCACCAGAGCTTCCTCGAAGTCGTGCAGGAAATGGACTTTACTGCAAGGCCGAGATCAGCTATGCTTGACTTGATCATTCTTCAACAACCTGTGAAACAAAAGGTAACAGATGCGAAAGAAAAGGCATATGGCACATGCACAATATCCGTTCATTAATCACACATTTAAATCTATTTCATCATTCAAAAACTGTATGCGATATACCAGTCATTTAGGGAGTCAACGGGGCAATAAATGTAATCAAGTCAACACAATAAACTATAGGAATATGCAAATATTTTGCTACAAGATATCCCCATAAAAGGTTTCAAAAGAGTTTTAAACAACCATGAATAACAAAAGTAAAGGCATTAAAAGTTCATCATAATATCTAAACTATGAGCATATTTTGGGCTCATCACTGCCCCTACTTAGCCTAATACTGGTCCTCCAACATTAACTTTCCTGGTGGTTTCTCTGAAGTCAGTGGTTGCTGCATGACTCTGAAATGGATGTCCAAACCTGTAATAAAATCCATTGAAAGCCTGGCACCTTTCATACCTATGGTCCTCTAAATCATCATTAAGATTGGTAGCCTGATAAGGATAAAGGGGCCACATTAGCATAGGAGGTCTAAATGTAAATGGCAACCACAGTTCAAATCTCTTTTGAAGTCCCAACTGTATATATCTGCTTGATCGTTTGAGAGCTACTGTGAAATTTAAGGGACTGTGAGGTTCGGACCTTCTTAATCCGACAGTTAATCTTTCCCACCTTTTCTCACTTCTGGTGTATGCCAGTCTCCAAAATGAATATGACTGTTCTTGGAATTCATCATATACCTGTTTCCTGATATCAAATATATTCTCTCTAGCTATAATATTATAAATGTCATATGTCAGAGCAAACCAGTCTTTCAACATTGCATGGGGGTTTGAACTTTGAGAGTGTAATGGAACAGGCTCATTTCTCTCAACTTCTTCATATGTTTCCCATTGCCTGCCATAATTTGCTTCATTTGCTGCCCATGACATAAATGATCTTAAATGGATATCACCAATATACATAAGAGGATTCCATTCTGTTTCAGATGGAATTAAAAAGCCATGTAAATAAAATTCACATAGATAATTTCTTAACCAATTAGGGGCTGCCTGGTATGCTTCATAAAATTCTTTAGCAGTGTGAAGTATAGGATCTTGATTTCTGGAAATTCTCATTAGTTGGAACCATAAGAACTGTTCCTTAAGGCACAAGGCATAAACTCTGGGTGGTGGTATGCATTCCATAATCTGATCAGTTACTTTTAACATTTCATCCATTTTTGCTTTTAACTCAACAATTTCCTATTTCTGACTTTCAATTTCCTTTTTCAGTTTCTTCCTTTCTACCTCCCATAGACTTTGTTGCATGTCAGTCTAGGCTATGTGTCAGAAAGTTAGGGTTTGCAATGTAATTGTTTCCCAGTTAGCTTTGACATATTCCAGAAACTCAATCAAAAACATCTTCTTATAAACAACAATGGCTTTACAAGTTACAGGGTGAAATGTAGCTTCACTAGGCACATTCAATTGTTTAGTCAGTTCTTGCTCTTACTGCAAGATAAATTCTTGTTGCTGCAGTGGAGAAGACTGTGCTTCCTCCGAAAACTACATAGTAGCGGTAGCCAAGTCATCAAGATTTGGTAACCCTTGCTCATTATGCTCTATTTCCTTTGTCTCAACTTGTTGCTCTTCAGGAACAAATGAACTTTGTGTAGCATTTTCGGACACATTCAGAGAGACATCAAATTCAGACTCTATAGACCCTTCTGAAATTACAATAACCTATGGTTGAGGTGAAGCAGGGGAGGTCTTAGATTGTTTCCTTGTGGAAACTCTTCTTGGCACTTGTGCGGCTACAGGAGGTGTTCTGGTAGCCTTTCTCTTTCTGGTCTACCTAGAGGGCTCTACCCTACCAGAGGATGATGATGAACTGGTGTTAACAATAGGTGTTGCTATAGGAGAGACGGTTGCAGGGGAAGGTGTTGCAGGAGAAGAGCATTTCCTTTTCTGAGAACAAGGGTCAAACTCTGGGGTTTGTTCTGCCCCAGACGACTCACTTGCCTTTGTTTTTCCTTTCTCTCTCCTAGTGGTAGACCTAGTTTGTATCTGAACAAAGGATTCCGGTGGGGGAGCTACAGGACCAGGTGCTACATGAACAGATGACCCTTGCCTTGTTCTACTAGTAGACACAATTTCTTTCTTTTTTTTTTGAGGTCATGGGGTAAGTACGCTAGGGGGTTGTGGAATTTGCAAACTCTTTTGGGCAACGAATTGTTGCTAGGAAAGAGGTGAGACATCTCTTAAAAAGTGCTTAATCAGTAATTTGATAAGGCCGTGGTGAGCAACAAAATTATCTTTCCCCTATTGGGTTCTGTGGGCACTTTGTTCTAGAAATTTTAATAAGAAATTTGGAACATTTATAACTAACCCATGCCTCATATGACTTAATAATTTGAAATGATAAGAATGCAGGTAGGAGAAACAACCTTCACAGGTTAAATACCTAATTATGTAAGTGGCATATTTTGAATAAGGAGGAGGCAACGATACCCGCTTGCATCCCTGCTTGGAGACTTCCAAAGGTCCATCAGTGGGCATTGAAAACTCAACCCTTGCAGCGGCAACATTTGAAGAAAAATTTTCTTCAATGTCTGGAAGCCCGGTTACTTCAGCAATTCGGTCTTCAGTTGCAACAGCCGTTAGACCCCATACAATAGCTTCCCCTTCAGAAAGGGTTCTCAAAAATTCTCCAGCAGCCTCCTCATCAAAAGCATTTAAACTCAAGAAATAGTTTAACCATCCACAGAGGCTGAATGCTTGGACTGTTTGAGGATTTTGCAGTAATAATTCATGAGCTATAGGCTCATGTTGCATCAGCTGACCACCCATGTTTACAGTTTTCCCTTAGCTAAACTCAATTCCCTGCTGAAAATTCAAATTGTCTGTTTCCCTTTTTGTTCTTGTTTTCTTCTGTCGTGCCGTCACATTTCTTTCTTTTCCAAAAATGAACTTTTTAAACAAGTAGTCTTAATCATAATTTACAAGAAAAATATGCAATAAAGAAGGACATGCAATCACATTTGGAAAGTAGCAGAAAAGTATTGAAGAAAGGTTATTTGCGTAGTTATGGCAGCAGCAAAAATATAGGTTTTAAAAGGTGGATTACCCCGCCCCCTACTTAGAGTATGACATGTGTCCTCACATGTACTAAAGAATAAGTGGAGATCAGGTAATAATGAATGGTACTTTTATAGCAGTAAATGAATAGAATAAAATAAATCAAATATGCAATAACAAAAGATATGGCATACCTTTGATAATTGCACGTACGTGTGAAGAAAGATGAAGGCGTCTGCATGAGTTGGAAGTTGGGAATGATATCATAATGAAGGGTGATGCGGATGGATGAGGTGGATGGGTGATGTGGTCAGACGAGATGAATGGATGGAATGGATGGATGAGATGGATGGATGGAAGATCAAGAAGTGAGATGGGGCGATAAATGAAAATAGAGAAAAAAAGTTTCCTTAAAAAGAAAACCTTTATTATGAACATATTTTTTTCAAAATTATGGTAAAGCTGTAGGAGAAAGGTTAAAGCCTTCAGCTACAGGAAGAGTAGCGGGAGGAACCTGAACGAACTGTTGCATGAATTCTTCCTTTGAAACTAGTTTATTGTACAACCAGAGTCGGTGGCTATTAACTAGCAATTTGAAGCAGACTGGATCAATTGTCACTAGTTGTACAACTCTGTTGTCGAACACATTTTCAACTTCATAGGGGCCAAGTCAGCATGTTGTGAGCTTACCTTGGTTCTCTTGATATTTGTAATCATATAACAGAGCCCAATCACCAGCAGAAAATTTCTTAGTTTTGATGTGTTGATCATGCCATTTCTTCCTTTGTTGTTGGATTGCTTCTGTATGCTGCAGGGCGGCTTTTCTTATTTCATCCAAAGCATTTAGCTATAGGAGATGGTCCTTCTGTACTTCAGATATTTCCATATTAAGCTCAAGAGCTATCCTCAAAGTTTTGTGTTCAAATTCGATGGGCAACATAGCCGTTTTTCCATAAAGCAGCTTAAAAGGTGTAAACCCAGTTGTTATTTTCCATGTAGTTATGTAAGCCCAAACTGCTTCAGGAAGTCTACTACTCCAATCTTTTCTATGGATCTGCACTGTCTTTGTGAGGATCACCTTAATTTCCCTATTTGTTACCTCTGTCTGACCATTGGCTTGAGGATGATAGGGGCTAGACTTCCTATGTTTGATCTTATAGTCATTCATTAGTGCAGTGATCAGATTCGATGTGAACTGAGCTCCCTGATTAGTTACAAGCTCTCTGGAAACTCCAAATCTAGTAAAAATTTGTTCATACAGAAATTCAGCAACTTTGTTATCTCGAGCATGAGTCATAGCTTTTACCTCAACCCATTTTGTTACATAGTCCGTGCAAACTAGAATGTATGACTTGCCATTTGATGGTGGATCAATTGGTCCCACAAAATCCATCCCCCATTTAACAAAATGGGTGACTATTACCTGTGGATATAGTGGCATTTCATCTGATTTGGTTGGTCTTCCCATATGCTGGCATCGATCACATTTCCTTGTATAGGCCATAGCATCCTTGTGTAATGTTGGCTAGTAGTACCCTATTGTAAGAACCTTCATTGATGTTCTTTTTGCTGCAAAATGTCCCCCACATGGTTCATCATGGTAAGCATGCAAGATATCATAAGTCTCATCTTCTCTTACACATCTTCGCATTATTTGATCAAGTCCAGTATAAAATAGACAATTTGCAATCCATGAAAAGTTAAAACTTTTCTCTATTAACAATTTCTTTTCTTTTGGAGAAAAGTGTGCTAGTATTCTGCTTGCTACTAGATAATTGGCAATGTCTGCATACCATGGAGTATGTGCAACAATGGAGAACAAGTTTTCATCTGGAAACCTATCATCAATGACTTTATGTTCAGCAAGTGTAGCTGATTGAAGTCTTGATAAAAAGTCATCTACAACATTAGCTCTTCTTGGTTTGTCAATGATTAATGTTAAATTCTTGTAACAATAGGAGCCATCGTGCTAATCTACCAGAGATGGCAGGTTTGTTCATCAACTACTTGATTGCTGCATGGTCAGTATGGACAAATATCTGATAACCTATGACATAATACCTAAATTTATTCAAAGCATACACTACTGTGAGCAATTCCTTTTCTGTGAAAGTATAATTAAGCTCAGGACCTTGAAGGTTCTTGCTGATAAAGTAGATAGCATACTCAATTGAATTTTTTTTTTGACTTAAAACTACTCCTATACCAAAATTAGAGGCATTAGCATGTATATGAAACAGTAAGTTGCATTTTGGACCTTGAAGAATAGGGGCTTTAGTAAGCAAGTCCTTTAGTTGCAGGAAAAATTTTTCACAGGCCTCTGTCCACTCGAATTGAGAATCCTTTGTTAACAAGGCATAAAGTGGGCTGGCAATTATACTAAAATATTTTATAAACCTTCTATAATACCCTGCATGGACAAGGAAACTTCTGACATCTTTTTGTTTTGCAGGAGTTTGTAAATTCAGAATAACTTGAATTTTAGCAGGGTCGACGTGAATTCCATTCTTTGAAATATGATGACCTAGAACAATACCTTCTTCCATCATTAGAAAACACTTTTCACTGTTTAGAGACAAATTTTTCTCTCTGCACCTTTTCAATACCTTTTCTAAATTCACCAGTGCTTCTTCAAATGTGACTCCATAGGTAGTGAAATCATCCATATAAATCTCCATACAGTCATGAGATATATCAGCAAAGATACTAATTACTGCTCTCTGAAATGTTGTTGGTGCATTGAATAGACCAAAAGGCAAGACCGAATAAGAAAATGTTCCCCATGGATAGGTAAAAGTGGTCTTATCTCGATCTTCAGGGGAAATTTTTATCTGATTGTACCCACTATAACCATCCAAAAAGGAAAAATATCTTTTGCCAGATAGTGAGTCTAGTACTTGGTCTATAAAAGGTAGTGGAAAGTAATCTTTTTTAGTAGCATTGTTCAACTCTTTGTAATCTACACAAACTCTCCATTTTCCACCTTTCTTGGGGACAATAACTAATGGAGAAACCCATTGATTGTCAGAGATTGGATAAATAAAACCAGCATCAAGCAATTTTTGAAGCTCACTTTTAACTATTTCTCTAAGTGTTAGATTTACCCTTCTTTGAGGTTGCCTAACTGGTGAACAATCTTCTTTGATATATATCCTATGAGTACAAACTCGAGGATCTATTCCTTGCATATCCCCATATTCCCATGCAAAAGCTTTATGTTGTTCTTGTAGCATTTTTAATAAGACAGCCTCTTGAGATTGTGACAGTTTGCGATTGATATTCAAACAATGACCTGGAGACAATTCTATCTGCTTAGTGAGATTACTCATAGAATCTACAGGTGATGTTTGTACCTCTTGTGGAAGCAAATTATGAAAAATTGCTGGAAGTTTAGACAATGAACTCTCATAATTTGGTTGCTACAGGAAACATTGTAGATGGGTACCATTTGGATCAGATGAACTACCCGTATCAGAGTTGAACTATAGAATTTAAAAAAGAAAAACATCCTCACTCTGAAGTTGTGAGAACGGATCATTTTGAAGCATCATTAATTGAGCCAAGGAATTGGCTTCTTTAGTTTCTTGGACCCTCACATCTGGCCAAACAGGTTGGGACAGATTTGGTTGAGGTCTAGAAGGCGGATATAAAGCCAATTTTTTTGTGGACTGTCCATCAGAAATGGTCATATCTCCAGAACAACATCCTATAAAGGCATCAACAGTGGCTAACCATAGTCTACCAAGGATAATTGGATACCCTCCTAAAGTTGTCTTAACTGATAATATTGTGAAATCAACAGGATACTCCCAAGATTCAAGAGTGACAATTACATCTTCCACCATCCCATCAGGTTTAACTGTGGAGCTATCTGCAAGCTGCAGAACTGTGGGTGTAGACCTAATGTTTGAAATGTTCAAGGAATCCATAGTATGCTTTGTCATGACATTAATGGCAACACCTAAGTCAATCAAAATATTTTTTACAATTTGGCCATTTATATGTATCTACACTACAAGACTTTCAGGGTCAATATACTTTGGGATGACTACATTTCTCAACATTATATCAGCCAATTTCCCTAAGACATGAATTGTTTGGGGATCATTTTTCTTCTATCTTGGCTTCTTTAGACAGACCTTTTTAATAACTTTTCCAAAAATGGGAACATCTTTAATATCCTGAAATAAGGGGATTTGAATCTGTACATTCTTGAGCTGATCCAAAATGTCAAAAGTGGGTTCTTCCATAGATTTAAATGCAGTACTTTGCAACCTCTGAATAAAAGGTGGTTTGTCTTGGCTCTGCAAAAATAGGCTCCTTAGAAACCATATCAGGTATAAATATATGCTCAGTAGGAACAACAGGTGCAGTAGATTCTTCAAGGGGAGAATCTGGTATTTCAGTAATTAGAGGCAGTTTTAGAGTAGGAAGAGTGGTTCTAGACCTCAAATGGATGTCATTAATGTTTAAGGCATAAGCTTGATATTGGTTAGCTTCGGCAAGATACGTAGGCTGTTGTGGCTGCTGCTATTACTTATTATTGGGATTTGGCAATGGCTGGGCAGGCATAGGCATTTGTTTTGGGGGTCCAGTATTTGTGGCAGTTGCTGCAAGAGGTGGCATGAGGGCCTGTGGTTGTGGTTGTCGAAGTTGCAGGAACCCAGGGGACTGATTTTGCCATTGCTAAGGACCTCTCCATTGAGGATTTTGCTGCCAATTACCTGAAGGTGGGGTCCATTGTCCTTGTGGCTGCTGCCAACCTCCTTGAGGAGATTGCCATTGCGGGTTTTGATAATTAGGCCAACTTGGTTGAGGTGGATTCCAGGGTGGTGGTGGTCCATATGCAAGTTGCCATTGGTTATTATAACCAAAATAAGAATTACCAAAAGTTAAAGGATTTTGAGGCATACCTTGTCTTTGAGCCCATGGTCTCCTTTGTGCAACAAAGAACACTTGATCATCATCACCTTCTACTGACTTGAAGTCAGTAGGTAGTTGCGTAGCTTCCAAATTAGCCACCATCTTGCTTCTGCAGTCACGCTTCTTCTGTCTGCAGTATGGATAGAATTTAGCCAAAACTACCTCAGCTTCCTCATGTTTCTTCTGAGCTTGCATAGTGTCCAGTTGTGTAGCCATATTATTGATGATATCCTACTTGAAGTTAGACAACAAATTTTTTATCTCCATCCGGGAAACTCCACCAGAAGGAGACTTCCCCATTGTAGCATGATGACCTCAACCTTTCTTAACTATTGCTCACGAGTAGTTAAGACATATTTTCTTTATATCATCCCAAGGCATTTGGGTTATATCACCTCTTCCCATCAGGTCCAGGGTGTCTATACAGGCATCATTGATTCCCCTTAGAAAGAGTAGTTTCTGAAAGTCCTCGTTGATAGTATGGTTTGAGTTCCTTTTTAGTGAAAACAAAAATATGGAAATATAATCTTCTAGACTTTCATCCTCCTTCTGCTGAATTCGAAATATGTCATCACCTTTTCTGGCACTCTTACAATATTCCTTATACTTCTCAAGGAATTTCGTCTGCATGGCTGCCCAACTATCTACAACACCTCTTCCCAGACTCATGAACCATCTGAGAGCTCCCTCCTTCAAGGTGGAAGGAAATAACTTCAGTTTATGAGCAACTATGTTGTAGTCATAACTGCGACAGAGGACATCAAATTCAAATAGAAAAGTTTCTAGGTCCTCCATAATCAGGCCATAAAACTTTGGAAGCAAAGAAGAGGGAATGTTTTTAAGGTTTTCAGTATTTCTCTAGGGAACAATAGGAAACTCAAACGCTGGAGGTGGATTAGGTGGATTATTTGCCATGTTTGGTTGTTGGAATAACAGAGCGAAGGGATTTTCCTTAGGTTCGTTGTCAGTTGGATCAAATGGTAGTTCAACAAACAGGTTTTTAGGGAGGAACCTTCCCAGTGCGACTCTTCTTCTTCTATGCATGCAATATGGTGAATGGTGATTTGAAAGATTTTGAAATTTTTTGACTAACAAACTAAACTAATGCTAAAAATGACCTCTAACGAATTCTTAGTTGGACGCCATCCCTGGCAACGGTGCCAAAAATGGTCGCGCTCACAAAAGGATATGAAAATCACAGTAAAACCTTTCCTGGGAATTGGACATTCCAACAGGTGACTAATATCTCTCTATGGATGTTCATTTACTTGTCAAACTAGGGGACGTATACTTTAAATGGTGTGGCACAATATATGCACTAAGAACTAGTTTCAGTAAAAACTTAGCGGAAATAAATGTTCGAAAGGAATTCTACCTATGCTACAGGAAGGTAATGCAAAGTTCTTTAACTCAACTATGATTTGATTAAAACATAAACCATAACAACTATAACTGAAACACAAACTGTGAACTGGCCTTATGCTGCAGGAACAGACACAGGGATGGATTCCCTATGCTGCAGGAGCAATACAAGACTGATTTTGTATGAAAACTTCAAAGATGAAATCTAACTGAAGATCAATAGAAAAGAACAACTAACTAACTAGCTACAAATACTTACTAAGTGGGCCCCCTTAGCAAGCATCTACTAATTATGCAAGTGCTGAACTCAGAACTTCATTAAACTTTATTCATGAAAACAGAATGGTATACATTGCTTTGTTGATATGGAAACTAACAACAAACTCTATCTCTTGGCAAATAGACTCTGCTTTTCATTATCATACTGATTCTTACATGATATTTGCTATCATTATGCTTCTATCTTTTCTCTCACAATCATCTCATTTTTTCCCTCGCGCAGGAGGAGTACTTTATTTAAAATCAGGAGAACAACTAACTAACTAACCCTATCAAAGAAAGAAGTGGAAGTAAAGTGTATCCCAGAATCAAGGAACAAACTTTATAAATGAATTTATGCGTTCAACCCGATCTAGAGAGAATTTAGCGCTCCACTCTTTCCAAATTAATTGTCATTAAAAATATTTTCCAACGGTTTCGGTCAAAGAGTCTTCACCAGAGCTTCCTCGAAGTCGTGCAGGAAATGGACTTTACTGCAAGGCCGAGATCAGCTACGCTTGACTCGATCATTCTTCAACAACCTGCGAAAAAAAAGGTAACAGATGCGAAAGAAAAGGCGTATGGCACATACACGATATTCGTTCATTAATCACACATTTAAATCTATTTCATCATTCAAAAATTGTATGCGATATACCAATCATTTAGGGAGTCAACGGGGCAATAAATGTAATCAAGTCAACATAATAAATTGCAGGAATATGCAAATGTTTTGCTACAGGATATCCCCATTAAAGGTTTCAAAAGAGTTTTAAACAACCATGAATAACAAAAGTAAATGCATTAAAAGTTCATCATAATATCCAAACTATGAGCATATTTTGGGCTCATCAATTTCTCTAACCTCTTTCATGTATATAGTTTCAGAATGTTTGAGAGTGGTTTCAGATCTCTAAGAGTTATAATGCAAATTCTAGTTTTTTTAAGATTTTAAAAAATTTCAGACTTCGTCATATTTTAGTAATTAGAATGTCAAATTTCAGTAATCAAGAGGTCAAATTTTAGTAATCAGGAGGTCAAATTTCATCTTTCTATCTCTATTTCACTAATTTTTATCTCTTATTCTCTAGACCTCTCCCTACCTCACTATCTCCATCCCTTTATCTAACACTCTCTCCCTTGAGCTCAAGAACTATGTCTCTACATGTCCATCTCTCTCTCCTTCCCTCTTTAATATCTATCTCCTTCCCTCTCTAATATCTTTCTCCCTCCCTCTCTACATTTCTCTATCTCCCCTCCCTCTCTTTCAAATCTCTCTCTCTCTATATATATATATATAAATATATATA
>VDFB02075321.1:53200272-53214501 GCA_007258455.2 Sequoia sempervirens | reverse complement strand
AATTAATGCATTTTAGGTTTTATAGAACTAGTTTATGCATATTTGAATTTGTAAATCTATAGAGGTGGTTGCCTTAGTTTGTGTTGAGTTGGAGCTCATAGTAGGGTGTTGTAGCATCCTTGAAGTTTTAGCTTCTAAAACTGGGATTTGGTGCTTCCTTCAGGTTGGAACCCTCAAAATTATAATTGAACTTCATTTCTTGTGAGACTAGATTAAGATAGTATATCCTAGCAGCATTTCTCACTATGGTTTTTCCCATTCAAGGTTTTCCACATACTGGTGTTATGTTTTGTTATTTCATATGAATGTGATTACGATATTGGTTTATGTTCTAATCTACAAATTAAGTATTGTAGAAATTTATTTGCTTGAGGTTCCTTGGTATTTTGTGTATTGACATGTTTCTTAGTTATTTTACACCTTTTTGCAGTAGGAATTCCAAGGTATACAGTTTTAAATGATTGAAATAAACCCTAATCCAACCTATGATTCAATATGTGATCAATTTTTTTTTTTATTTTTTTTATATTTTCATGATGCAAAAATGAAATCCTAAATGAGAAATGCAAAACAATACGATGTAAAAACTCGAAATAGGGTTTTAAAACTTCCAATTTCAAAATATTTATGATGTCAAAATGTCGGGTTCACCAAAATGAAGCATAAAAATGGGTGATCCTAAGTCCGTAGTGCTTAGAACAATAGGATTGAAGGCCTTTTCCTAGGGTTTCGTTGAGATGGAGGTCAACAGGATGTATAGAACAACTTTCAACTATGAAGGTGAGCTAATCAAACCTAGATCTCCATCAATTTGGGGATTGGAATGGATTGGAATTTATTTTCCTTGATTATCCTAACTAGACTATGTTCCCTAATATGAAAAATGTAATGTCCCAACAAAGCATGGATTGAAACAACAGTTTGCACCTATAGATTTGAGAAGTGTAGAGGATTGTGCACCTACATAGAAAAATTGGTTTCAATTTGAATAAGAGTATTAATTTTCCCCAGGACATATTGGCCCCTGTAGTCTTCCTCTACTTTATTTTTTAGGTCCTCTAATGATAAGTCTGAGCTTATGATTCCTGATTACAAAGTTGTTAGAATATTACTGGATATTTATGTAATTGAGTTTCCATGAGTTGACAAGATGTAGTGCATCAAACACATCAAGAAAAAATTATCTTAAATTTTCCTCAATCATCTTTAAACCTGAGATCTGCACATTCACAAAGAGAAGAGATGTTGTGCCATTTAGGGGCTTTCCTTGGTCAAACCTCATGTAAGTATTTCCACTTACAAAATGGCGATGCCAATGATAAAAGGATAAATAGATAGGAAAGAATGATGAAATCACAAAGTGCTACAATTCACCACCCTTCAATGGCTTCCTTAAAGGATTGAAGTCATACACATCACCTCAAGGTCTTAGGTCTTTCTTGTTGGAATGATTGAATTCTTTGGAGACTTAAAAAGTTGTTAGCCTTTAGAAGACAATGATAACATGAACACACATGAACTCACATAAAATTTGACATGATGTTAGCATCTTGAATTGTTGCAACAAAGCTCTTGAAATGTTACTCTTGAATTTCTTGAATTTTCTCTTGACAATAATAATTGCTCATAAATTCTCCTTAATGCTTGTTATATTTGAAATCATGCAATAACTAGGCATTTATAGGAATTTATTAGATTTCCCATAAATTAAATCCTAATAGCCAACATTTTCAAATTTTAATTTGAATGTTAAAATATTGACACTGACATATCTAAAATTGGTCCTCGACAAAATAGGGGGGCCCATACACCCTAGGGAAAATGGGTCTTCACCCTATTTTCCATGACATTAGATGTTGAGGGTAAAACATTAAATAGATCCATTTGTTTGATGCTTGCAATTTCTTGAAAAGTGGTAAAAATAAGCTATAGAATGCCTAATTAAGGAAATTAGGGACTCAATTAGGCTCAATAATATAGGGTGGAAAAAACATAAGGTGAAATTGTCAAGGGTACCAATTTACAATGTTAAAATTATAAAAAATGGTAAACAATGGAAAGAATGGTAAAGATGTGGTATTTGGGGGAGAGGGAGGTACAAGTAGGATGGATAGGGGATTTAATGGGATTTTACAATAGTAGGAGATGAGCTAATTATACTAGAAATAGATGGTATCATAATCACTTTAGTGCATGAATGAATATGCTTAGCATGTAGAGTTTAAGAAATAGGTTAAATGGAATATGGATTGGAAAATAATGTCTTATAAAAGGAAATATAAATGGTCCAGTATTAAGTTAAAGGAGTTCAATGGTCAAAGTAAAGGAAAATTCATAGGATGCTATTGATAATGGGTGAGTGGAGGGTCATGGGGGTCTAAAAAGCGGTGATATGACCCAAAAGTGGTTGGCGACATTTTCTTATTCCAAATGTGATGAAACATAAAGGTTTTATTGATTAAATTGTCAACTTTCCACCAATATAAGATATGAATTATTTGGAATTAAATAGATAATTATTATTGATTTTCTACATGCATTTTGACTAAAGTCCTAATTGATAGGCTGATTGAAAAAAATCTATATATAATTCTCAAAGGATTTCATGTTTTTTGAATCTTAAAGATGTGGCACATTCTATGCTTCCCATACCATAGGATAAAAAAAAGAAAAATAAAAAATGATTTTCATAAATTTTTGACCAAGTTATGGTGGTCAAACAAACAAGTTTTAATATTTTTAAATATTTCTAATGAAAAAATCATAACTAATTATTTACTTGCAATTTTTATTTTTTTTTAAATGTAGCACATTTGGGCATGTTTCCTTTACTTATATTGAAAGTTTCAAAAGATTTTTTTTTCTTGTAATTAGGTTGGTTAGACATACACAATTTTTTTTCCCTGAAAAATTTAGTATGACTACATTGAAATTTCAAATTTTCACCAAATAGATTTACATTTTTCCAAAAAAGGACTACTATATTAGAAACTGCATTCAATTTTCTACAAATTCTATTCTTACATATATTTCAAATTATGTTAATAACCTATTCAAATTTTATCTCAAGTTGCTTAACTCTATTTTTCTGAATTTTCATGGCCACTTAAGGGCCTAATTTAGACCCCCATGATCCTACACCTAGCCTAATCATTATGATACTTATAGGGGAAATATTAAATGGCATTGTTTTCAAATCTCAAAAAATGAAGAGGCGATAAAATAAAATAAATTTAAAGTCCCATTTCATATAATTTTAATCATGAGTGAGTATGAAATTTATGGGTGCCATTTAAATTTAGTTTTAAATTTGGCTTTAGGTTTCAAATTTTAGTTTTGCAAAGATTTTCCACAAATGGGTAAGATGAATAAAACATAAAAGAAACCAATATTATTTAGGTGGGTGTGTTTATCTTGCAAGTTTATCAATAAAATAATCTTGTTCATTAATTATGGTAATCCAATGTTTTATAATGCCAACCACTCAAGATTTGGACTATACTCATAGCCCACTATATCATCTCCACAATCATATGGGGTAATTTTTTTGGAATAATATCTTATTAGTGTGTCACATGCTAGAAGTGACCAATGCCTTCCTCATCTAGGTTTGAACAAGGCTAAAGTAGGGGAGTTCTTAATATACCTTATGGTATGTGAGGCCCTTCTCTATTATATACAAAAGTTGTCTTATGCTTGGATATTGATACGATAAAACCACCTCACTTCACTATTTACTTAAACCTATAATTACCAAGCCAAAATGATAGCTCCTCCAAAGACATTAAATAGCTTTTTGGAACATACACTTTGGTCAATGCTTGGTAATGAAATTCAAGTCACACATGGAATTGGGAAACATGCATGACCAAACTAATTTTAATTTTCAATATTGTCTTACAATGTAAGATAAAATCATATGCAAATTTCTCACATAAATAGATAGACAAATTATATTAAAAAAAATTAAAGTTTAATTACAGTTTAATTTTTTGATTTGTTAGTGTTTGTCTAGTGTGGTTACATAAAAAGTATAGTTTTACGAAATAAAGCCTTTTTTGTATAATACATAATTAATATAAAATAATTTGATATTAGATATCAAATTTGAAATAAATAATTTTAAAAATAATATCTATTGCATTTGTTTAAAATAATTTTAAATTAAATAAATTATATTCTATTTAAAAATACGTGAGCTTTTAGCAAACAAAATACCATAAAATATATTATAAATTATTTTATACTTAATAGACTTTCCTAACACTTCCTACTAGTCATTATAAGTCAATTTAACAAATGTTTGTGTGAAATTTGTAATGTCATTGTATTTTAAGACATTCAATGTGCAATTAATTTTCAAATAAAGAATAGAATCATACAAATTAGCAAGGAAAAAAATATACCACTTCAATTTTCTATAAAATGAAATAGTCAAAATTTATATTATCTACATATATGTCATTTGCACTAAATTTTTCCCACCAATGATCTTCAATGAAACTACAATCTTATAATTTCTTTATCATTTAAATTATCTATATAAGGAAATCACTTTACCAACTCTTCAAACTCTTAAAACATCTTGTGTTCTAACATGCAAATATAGAAAGTATGTTTAATATTCATCTTTCAACAAAGACATAGATGTAGAACATTCAAAATAAAAGGAAATAAGACCATAAACATGACATATGGAAGTAATTCATAAATTAAAAAAATTTAAGTGAAACAATCAAGAGACATGATAGGATAGGGTTAAATATATATTTAATTTAAAATCTCAAATAGATAATTTATTGTCAAATTAGTCAAATTCATTGATCCTAATGATAATGTCATTGACAAATTTACAATGTATAAATAATTGTAAATGAAAGGGTGTAGTTTGTAGCCCTTTTCCATATGGCTGCCATTACTAACTATTGATCTTGAACTTCATTTCATTACACAATAACCACTTCTTGAGAATCAAAAGTTGAGGTCTTGATCTTTTTAATGTAGATTTTAAGTGCTTCCTCCCCAAGTTTTAATCCTCTCTAGAGCTTTAGAAGCCTGCATCAACAATTCGCTATATAATTCATGAATATGATTCATTTTTTTAGTTTCATATAAATTAGGAATAAATCTTCTATTTGTGTTATAGAATTTACATAGAAAAAAGTTAATTGATGACATAAGAGTAATGCTTACTTCCTTTTTCCATTTGGTTCTGAATGTAATAATGCATAGAACAATTGTCTGCAAGGTAGTTCCACAAATCATACCAGTCCAAATTCCCTACATATCAAAAAATATACTTTATAAAAATACTTAAATAAAACATAAATTCTATAACATATTAAAGTATGATATAAAACAATTGATACCTTCACTCCAAAATCAAAATAATAACCCAACAAGCAGCCAAGGGGAACTCCAATAATGTAATAACATGTTAAATTAATATATGCCACTAGAGCTTGCCAACCTGCTCCCACTGCTACACCTGTAAGAATTATTTTAAATGCTTGTTATAATTGTTTATTTATTTAATATACAAAACTTAATTATCAGTTCATGTAAATCTTACTCACCTCCCAGAACAGGTTGTATGCTATTTAAAAGCATGGTAAGAGCAAGTATAGTGGCAAGATTTGAAATCGCTTTCATCACTTCTTCACTGTTGGTAAATATCACTGCAAATTCATTCCCAGTAATGAGGATTACGGCCATTAGAATGACTCCTATTGTAAAAACAGTTCCAAGAACAATAATCACTGCAAATTTTGCAGCTCTTGGATGTCCAGCTCCCAATTCATTTGAAACTCTTACACTGAAAATTCATTAAAAAAATGGTTTAAATACATTAAATATATTTATAATCACATAATATATTATGTTGGATGGATAAATTTATACCTGATAGCAATATTGAATCCCAGGGACATCATTGTCTCCCATCCGGTTAGATTCAAACTGCATTATAAATGATTTTTTCTCAATTAAACAAAGCAATTGAAATATAAGTAATAAAGACTTGAGGAAAATAGTGGGCATATACATACCATATAGAAATGGCATCTACTGAAATGTCTGGATTTTTAAGATAGCCCGCCAAAAGTATTAGAATGAAAAGGTACCAAAGTTCCAAACTATTATAAATATCAAACAAATATAAAAAGTTAATCACAAATGTAACATTATCCTGTAAAATATTATTAATTTGAACTCTAAAAAAAACATTATTCGCAAATGGAACATTATCCTGTAAAATACTATCAATTTGAACTCACTAGATGATTCCAGAATTCCTCGACAGCCCATGGGTTATAACGCTAAAGAATTTGAACTTACCAGAGCATTACACCCGATGCCAAGGATAAGCGCAGGAAAGCCCCCAGGTTGTGAAAAGCAGCCCAGGAGAAACCTCCCCAGGCCTCCTTGCAGCTGCCGCTAAGTACATAGGCCAGCTGAGATAAGACGATGATCCACCATGAGATGTCCAGCATTAATGCCGCTCCCCAAAGCCCACATCCCCACTTAAAGACAACCAACCAGCTGAACAGTACGTGCACAACCAATGCTCCGCCAGCAATCACCGCCAGTGCAAATACTTTACTTTGCGCCTGCAAAAACCTTGCCAGCGGAAAAACCAAGGCGTAAGCGAATAACTGGGGCAGCATCCACACTGCGAATTTCCCTGCCAACTCGGCAATTTCATCTTCTTGACCGATGAGTTTCAGAATCGGCGCCGCCCACACATAAATCGTGCTCATAAGCAAGGCAGTAGTCATTAATATAACCCAAGAGCGCTGCATATAAACTCCTAGCATTCCAAGTTGTTTGGCTCCAAAAGCCTGCCCGCACAGAGTCTCCAGCGCGCTGGCCATCCCTATCTGAAATAATAATACCAATGCAAGTATTTTATTGATAAGTAGGAGGTATTTGTCAAAGTGTGATATTGCTGTCAGGATTTAATTGTGCAGTTTTAAGAGTCAAATTTATTGATCCATGTTTCATGAGTAGTGGTTCACAAGAACCCATCTTTCATGATAAGGAATGGTCCACTTAGCACTCATTGCATCTAGGTGATGCTCACAGAGGTGAAGCAAGCACTAGGTCTTCCCTGAATAGTGGTTCACAAGAACCCATCTCTCATGATAATGAATGGTCCACTTAACACTCATTGCATTTAGGTGATGCTCACAGAGATGAAGCAAGCACTGGGTCTTCACAAGAACCCATCTCTCATGATAATGAATGCTCCACTTAACACTCATTGCATTTAGGTGATGCTCACAGAGATGAAGCAAGCACTGGGTCTTCACAAGAACCCATCTCTAATGATAATGAATGGTCCACTTAACACTCATTGCATTTAGGTGACGCTCACAGAGGTGAAGCAAGCACTGGACCTTCCCGGGAGGTCACCCATTTCAGTAATACTTCAGCTCTGTAGTGTTTAACTCATGAGTTTTTTCAGGTTAAGCCCACTAGGCTTGCAAAACCTACTGCAAGTGTTGTGTCTTAGGAACAATTCCCTATAGAATCCCTTTAGCTCATCTATTGATAAATAAGAGGTATTTTCCACATCATATCACATTGTGATATTGGGATGAGTTTGACTCATAAAACCAGTTGAATCCGGATAGCAATATCAAAATATTTTATTGTTCGAAAGCGAAACAGTAAACATACATATTTAAATTTGTCGTACCATTATGCCCAATGAGAAGCCAGCGATTATAGAGTTTTCAATTGAAACAGCGGCTAATTCAAGATCGCCAATATGACCAGCGAAGGCCTGCGTGACGACTCCGAGTGAGTATTGACAGAGGGTGGTGAAAATAGCAGGGCCTGCCAGGTACCATAGATTCTTTGATTCTTTCCAGCTTGCTTGCAGTAGGCCTCTCCATCCTTCAATGGCTGGAAGATCCCCACCAAACTCATCATCGCCATTGTTATTGATTAAAGATATCCTCAGACTCTCCTCGTCCATGGCCGCTTCAAGCGAAGGCTCGTTCAAGCTAAGGCTCGTTCAAGCTGCGAAACATAATGGAACACGCTACAACAGTGTAAAAAACTCATTGTTACACTCTGATTCCACTGTCGAAAAGGATGATTAGAAAGCTTAACTAGGCATTCCGCCAAACATGAATGAAAAAACTATCTACAGGACTAATTATCGTTACCAATAAGAGCGGGCACATTTTCTTTTGTTGTAGGTATCTATCAAAATTACCTATCACATTGCCACCAAACAGTCAATGTTGTAGCTACCAACACACGTACAAGTACTCCTACCGTGAAGATACTGGCTACATCACACTCTTCCACTACTTTTTCCGTGTGATGGTGTTTTCTTTGTCAGTCGCTTTCTTATCTCTTTGTGTCTCCCATCTGCAAAATACAGATACCAAAAAACCAGAATCAAAGCAGACCTCACAAGTTATCCTTTCTTCTTGCTGCTTGGCAGTTTCCGTAACTTGTTTTTATTAGTCAGCCGCTATTTCCAGCGCGGCAATTTGTACGGGACATCAGAAAAAGTAAATTGGCAAACTGTACGGGGCATTGAAAAATAAATTAATACGGGAGGATAATTTTAATTATGATGGAGATTTCTGGATTGGAGCGGTGCATTTTTAATTAACTGTGATGTAAAAAATTGTACAATTGCAATTCAGAAACCTAAGTACATTAGTGTCTAACGTTACATAGTGATTAGTATCTGTATTTGATTTGTTATCAAAAATGGTTTTGTTTGTAAATTAGTTTCTTAATTTAAATATATATATATATATATATATATATATATATATATATATATATATATATATATATATATATATATATATATTTTAATTATTTAAAAATAATGGCATAAAATTATATAATAATAAAAGTTTAATATAAATAAGTGTAAAACTTATTTTTATAGATCATGCATTAAAAGTTTTTATGGTGAATTTTTTATGAACTTAGATTTGATCAAATATAATATTAAATGAACATCATCTAAACATTTGTAAAGGAAAAATAATTTCTTTTGAATTTTGTATTGATTTGCACATTGTACAGTCTTTATAGTTTTTGGTGAGAGTGATTATTGTTGAATGAGTTCAGCATGAAATAATAGTGTCATGAATGGATGACCCACATTTAATGTGACTTAGAGTTAAAATCTTTGATCAAAGCAATATTATGGATGTATGCATCGTCATTCATAGTACATTTAAGAGTTGCATGTTAGTTGTCAACAATAACTAGAGGGTATCTTGAGTTTATATGACTAACAACATGTCATAGTGATTGTACATTTGTACACTTGGTTCTCAGATTTGATTTTATTGCAAATGTCATTATTTATCACCCTTGTTGAAGGGGTGGGCCACTTCTAATAGAAAGTTGAGTAGAAGACAATAAAGTCAACAATGACTAGAGGGTATATTGAGTGTATATGACTAACTACATGTCATAGTGATTGTGTATTTGTAAGCTTGATTCTCGTATTTGATTTTATTGCAAATGTCATTATTTATCACTCTTGTTGAAGGGTTGGGCCACTTCCAATAGAAAGTTGAGTAGAAGACAATAGCTATATTACACACAGTTGGATTAACAACTAAATCTTATGGATATGTCAATTTATTTATTTTATTTTATTATTTTAAAAAGATTTGTTTTTTAAATAGTTTATTGCATGGCATATAAGCTTAAAATTTATTAACATATATTAACATTGTGTATCCTTGGGTTTTACCTATTCTAATGATGCAAAACAACTAAAATATAGTGTAAAAACACAAAGAACACCTCAAAGATTAGCCTAAGGAATTGTTAACACAAAGAGATAAAATGAAAGAAGATTGCAAATGATTATACCTTCTCTTTGCAGCTGAAATTCCTTGGTTGGCCCTTGATTTTGAATGCTTGTGTGCTCCTTGGATGGCTATTGATATGACTAAATGCAAGATTGACTATTGAATATGATGCAAATGCTAATGGCTAAAATGGCTTGGCTAAGTAAGTGGAAATGCTTGTGAGTTGAATGCTCAAAATGATATGTGGGTGCAAAATGACTAAGTGTTGAAAATGCCTTAAAGAAGGGATATTTATAGAGAAATTTGAATTCTCTAGAGAATTCAATGGTTGAGATTTATCCAACAAGGCCAAGATGAAGGGCTATGGTAAGTTGAGGACTCACAAGCCCTCACATCTTGACATGTGGAATGTGAAGTGGCTAAGGGTGTGATGATGTGTAAGTGAGGTGGAAGGAGGGTACATGATGTGGATAAAGGACAAGTACCTTGCAAGTACTTTGGGGAGTGAGAAGACTTCTTCAAAAAGAAACTTCTTGTCCCCAAGTGAGAATGAAAGTGACATTTGGGAAATTTTGGAATTCCTCAAAAATCTCCAAGGGAAATAAGAAATTGGTTGGAGAAATAAATGTGAATTGAAAATTCACATACTTGGGAGAATCTAGTGGATAAAAGAGGATCTCCAAAAAAGTGGGAGTTGGTCACATGTGGATGAGGTGACAAGTCAAATGTTCTAGAAGTCTTGGAAGGATAAAGTGTGAATTAAAAATTCACATGGGGAGGAGAGAGACCTAGGATGAATAGATGCGAATTAAAAATTCACATGGGATCTAGAGGGTCAATGCCAAGAAAGGAAAATGGAAAGGTTGACTAAAAAGGGATGCTAAATGTAGTTAATGGCTTTGATTAAGGTTATGCAAACACATAATTAGGATAATTAATGGAAGATTAGAAGCAAGTGTCAAATGTAGGAGGATGTGACATAAATCCTTGATTAAGATGATGCACATCCTAATCATGAATTAATTAAATTAATCTAGATTAGAGAGGGATTATGGAGGATGTGACAAGGAGAGAGAAAAATGAAGAATTTTAAATTGATTTTAATTCAAAAAGGCTAAAATGACTAAATTAAATAAATTGATGTATTTATTTAATCTAGAGATGAAAAAGGTGAAAGGTAAAGCATTTAATTGTTAAATTAAATACTTTAAGGACTTTAGGCAGAAAATGTAATATTAATTGAATAAATTAATATTGACAGAATGGACGAATAAAGAGATAAATTTGATCATATGAGAGTGATCAAATTTAGATGTCTACAAACATGTATATGATATATGATCTTTCATGCCCAAAAATTATATCTACAATTCATATCACAGTGCAGGTAGGTCATGAAAATCACCAATATAACTATCTAGTTACTTTAGAGGTATGGTAGATAGAATAAATGATGCAATAGCATTGTGGTGCAAGAAACATCTTGCATCAACCCAAAAAAATGTTTTCTTGAATTATTATTTTTAGGTTTCTTTCACATTTGATAGTCATCAAAATTCCACTACATTTCATTGCAATTACATATCTCACCTTGAGATTGGAAATGCGTGTTCATTTTTTATCCTTCAATGGCATATCCATATCTCAAGAGATTTTAATCACCTTAAAGACATATATTATTTTTAATCCTTCATTAAGCTCAAAATAATAGCATATTGAAATTTATTTGTTTGAGGTTTATGCAAACTTATCAATAATTAAAGATAAAAATATAGTTCATAATACACACTTGAGTTCTTTTTGAACTTGACTGAGTATTTCTCAAAGTTGTAAGTGTTCCTATAGAATTTTTTATACCATGCAATATTTGATTGAAGGTGATGCCAACCAAGATCGAAGATATTCAATAAAAGAACAAGAGACATTAAATATGAGAGAAAATTTCTATTTTATAAAAGGATGCAAACATAAAATGAGAATGAATTAAAATAATTTAGAATACAAAGGGAACCCTAAGTTATATAGATGAAAATGAGATATGATTACATAATATTAGTACATGTGTCTTAATCTTATGACTTAAGACACAAAGTGATATGTATTTTATGTGTACCCAAGGTAAACTTAAGTAAACACTTTGAATATGACCTAAGTAATGAACTATTTAGGTACAAAATACCCCATTCATACCAAAAACCACCCTTAGGTGCAACTTAGGGAGAATGTACAAGATGTAGTAATACTAGGATGCAAGAATGGGGCTTGACTACTAAGTGATGTTAGGTATCCATGTATAAATGCAATCTCCCACAAATTTAGAAAATGAGTAAATATATTAGGAGAAAAAACCTCTTCAAATGAGAGAAAATATAAAATTATCTAGAAAAACCTGAGAAGAACAAAACTCCATGTGAGGAAAATTTCCTCTTATAAGAGAGAAGGAGAGAGACTATGAAGTCCTCTCTCAATGTATAGTTTCCTACAATGATGGTACATTCCTAAAAATGAATGATGGATATGATTCAATCCCATCAAACAATATTTCTCCTCTTACACAGAAACAAAACTAAGAATATATGTAGGATGTCTTTTCATTATTTAAAGGAATGTGAGGGAAGAAAGATCAAGATATGGGATGTATTTGAAATTTTCTCAAGCATCCCCATGTTAATGTTGAGAGTATCCACTATCATGTTAGATGTTTAAAACCAAATTGATGAATATTGTTGGTGTAAATAGGTATTTTTCTTATCTAGTCTTATCTAGGTCCTATTTACATTATTAATTCCACTTAGATCCTAGGAGGGAATCTTTCTAGTTAAGCATTAGTTTTCACTTATCTTATCCAGGTGGATTTTATTTAATGCTTGTGACCTAGGTTATTTAATATTGGCTCAAGTCATTTAATTATGACACAACCATTTAATGTTGGTACATCATCACCCTTTCCTATATAAGAAAGTATTCATATGTACATTTTAATTAGGCTAAGTGCATAGATCTATGACACAATTTTGGCTCTTAAGATGCCACTTCTTTTCTAAAATCAACAAAAAATGATTTGCACAAGAAAATGAAGATAGTTATACTCAAAATTTCAAGATGCAGTAAGAACAAAAGTTGAAGTGCTTCGAGTCTAGTTTCTAAGCTACTAATTATTTTTGAAATTAATGAATATTAAGGGTCTCAAAAAGGCGGGGGAAAAACAAGTCTTGTTTTTATCAAAAAAATAGCATAGCATCTAAGGGATCCCCCCTTTTTGATTAACTTTTTTTTAGAATTTCAAGAATCCAAATGGTGAGAAATTAGCTAACACCATGTAGTTTATCCTCATTCTTTCTGATAATTTTTTTAATGAATATATAATATTTAATGAATTTTCAAAGTGGACACATCCTAAAAAGTTGAAATTTGAGCATGCTCCCCCCTAATTTTTTTGAAAACTAAACAAAAATTGATTAATTTTTTCATCATGCGTAGAATGGAGTCTAGTTTTAAAAAATGTAATTTGTTTCACGTTTTGATGAATGAGTAAAAATCTATCCTAAAACTAGCACATGTTGGTTTTTAACCAAAAATGGAGGCTTTTACAAGAGAAGTTATGGATCAAAATCTTAACTGAATCAAAATGAAAAAATAATTATATATTTAGATAACTAAGAGAGAGTTTAATGCCACCACAAATTTTTTATAAACTTGCATTGAAAGATGTGCAAATGTGATGGTGAGCATAGACAAAAATGTGTGAAATTTTATCACCCTTTCAAAAAATCACATCTTTTACATGAAATGGTTGTCCAAACATTTGGGTCAGATGCCCAATGCAAAATCCAACCCATTGGGTTGGTATTTCCCAATGCAACACATTTGGCGAGCACCAAATTTGGCACTCGCCAAATGGGTTGCTTCATTTGGCGAGCGCCAAATTTGGCACTCGCCAAATGGGTTGCTTCATTTAGTTAGTGCCAAATTTATCAATTGCCAAATGGAATTCATAACTTTTTGACTACATTTCTCTAAACTCTTTCATGTATATAGTTTTAGGATGTTTGAGAGTGGTTTCAGATCTCTAAGAGTTATAATGCAAATTCTAGTTTTTTGAAGATTTTAAAAAATTTCAGACTTGGTCATATTCTAGTAATTAGAATGTCAAATTTCAGTAATCAAGAGGTCAAATTTTAGTAATCAGGAGGTCAAATTTCATCTTTCTATCTCCATTTCACTAATTTTCATCTCTTATTCTCTAGACCTCTCCCTGCCTCACTATCTCCATCCCTTTATTTGACACTCTCTCCCTTGAGCTCAAGAACTATGTCTCTACATGTCCATTTCTCTCTCCTTCCCTCTCTAATATCTATCTCCTTCCCTCTCTAGTATCTTTCTCCCTCCCTCTCTACATTTCTCTATCTCCCTTCCCTCTCCTTCA